>JAVYIG010009946.1:0-73291 GCA_035222895.1 Strongylocentrotus droebachiensis
GATACAAAATGGTGGTTAATTGACGAAAAAATTCATGATAATAATATAAAAACTCACTATCATAATTAATAACTTAAAGAAATTTTGTTTACAGGCCATCCTGACACCATCAGACTTTAAAAGAAACATCATCATGTATCCCAAAACGGAAAATTAATAAATATGCATTTTTTGTCATTGACGTGTTAACAAATAAAAACGAGCTACACAAGAGAGTGAGACAGAGGTGTCTTGCGATCACTTCACAATGCCGAGATAATGGATGCCATTAAAATGTCAAAAACTGGCAAACTGTTAACCTATTCAAAACTAGTCTTAAGACACATTTATTCCAAATTGCTTTCGCTGATTAATTAACTCTGTTCACTTTGATGTATTTGCACTTTTATGTTTTGTTTAATATGTAATTGTTTATCAGTCTATTTTGTTAGTTATAGCGCTTAGAGACTTCGGGGGTATAAGCGCTTTATTAGTAACGTTTTTATTATTATTGTTATTATTCCCAGCTACTCCTGAACCATATTTTATTTAGTAGTCCACAATAATAATTTATGGAAAATGGCATGGAGATCTTGTTATGTTACAATAGACGATCTCTATGGTAAATGGTCAGGACGCCCTCTTGTTTCCGATACATTATAATCTTTTCTCCTACCAAAATTTTCTGACGCTTCTTGATTTCCCTTCAGTTGTATTCCATGACAAATCCTTTTGTAAAGTATGACGTAGTTATCCGTACATCTAGAAAAATTCAGTCAACAAATACAATTTAAAATAATGTTTGATCTTCTTTCCGTCTCCGTAACTCATTTTTCATTGGGTCTTCTTTGAAAACGATATAAGCCATTATCTTAATAGACATGTAAAAATCATCCCTCTCGTCTGGCTTGAATTACAATTCCTTTTTTCAAACAAGTTAGTGGCGTATCCAGGGGCTGAATCGGCCACGGCCCCCTTTTAGCGACCTAAAAAAAAAAGAGGGAACAAGAGAGCAACGGAAGAAAAAAAAAAGATGGAAAAGAGACTGAACAAAGAAAAACGAGAGAGGGAGAGAGAGAAAAATAAGGGAAAGACAAAAAAACAAAATATCTCTACCTGGAGTAACGTAAGGGTCGGTAAAACTCAAGAGCGTCCGTCCGGGGCTTTGCCCCGTGGACCCCACCCATAAAGATAGAAGCGGTTCCAAAGACGACCCTTTGTTCTAAAATTGTCCGAAAAAAGAAAGAGAGACAGAGACAGACAGACAGACAGACAGACAGAGAGAGAGAGAGAGAGAGAGAGAGAGAGAGTGTGTGAGAGAGATATATTTTTTCCCAACGAAATAAACCAATGGGGGTGTACAATTTCCAAGGCATAAATTTCCAAGACATACATTTCCAGGGCATAAATTTCCAGCTAGCTGGCAATCGTCGGTTTATTATTTTGGGCAAGGTTGTCATTATATTTTCTACCTCCATATCAATAGAATCATATCTAATTCATATTATCAATATTCTATAGACTTTCGTTCGGCAATTATTGACCAATAGATTATTTGTCTGATCATGCATGTTACAATTACATTCACGTTTTAGCAATAGACATATTGATTATAATGAATACTAACCAAGACATAACATGTTAATAATGTTTATTATATACTGATGTACGAGCCACGCGAAATAAGCTGTTCTTAAATTCACTTCAAATGATCTTCGTGATCGAGTTAGTGCAAGAGATTAAAATATATCTATTGGTGGACAGTTGCCAACATCGATTATGAGATATCAGTAATCAATAATAATTTTTTTTTTTTTATAAATGTTTTTTTTATATGACTTATTGGGTTGATAATAACTTTTATATAACTCCAAAAAAGTATTGAATGTAATAATGTTTGATATAAAGAAAAAACAGAATTCCTGTCCTTCATGTACTTCGTATAATACTTTACTTTGTTTACAAGTTAATTGCAAGCTCATTGTATCGATCAATTAAAATAATAACAATAAATATGGACTTTGAGTGAGATAAAAATGGGTTTAACATCAGTTTTTAAAAAAAAGCACTAGCTGGGTGTCGAACCCGATACCTTCCAGTTACCAGGCGATCGCTTATCCACTAGAGTGACTAGACTATTGTGTCACACTGCTAATCTCCATGTATTTGTTCATATTGATACTTATTTTTGTAGATGTAACAAAGACGTATTCTAAATAATTCAGAGAGTCGCTTTTTAAAGAAAGAGTATCACATGTTATTTTCTCCTTTGTTGAGGAGGTGGGAAGGGGGTATTTTTGTGTGAAGAAAAAAATGAAACAAATAACATGGAGTATAGCTGGGAGTCGAACCGAGTAGATCGCATTGTGAAGCGATACGTCTTATCCACAAGACTACTTTGCCTCACTGCCATCAAAGTCCATAGTTATTGCTATTCTTTTAATAATATTGATCGATACAATGAGCTTGCAATTAACTTATAAACAAAGTAAAGAATTACACGAAGTACAATAAGGACAGGAATTCTGTTTTATCTATCAAACATTATTACATTCAATACTTTTTTCAGTCCCAATGAGAGAGAGAAAGAAAGAAAGAAAGAAAGAAAGAGGCAGAAAGAGACAAGTGAAGAGAGCCGTATACACCTCATTAATCGAATAAAGTCTGAGAATCTCAATCCACATATTTACAAATAATAATATATTTTGCTGGGAAAGCCAGATGTTAATTTTTTTTTTCTTCCAATTTTAGAGTTTTATAATTATTATTATTGTAGTTGTTGTGCGGGGGGGGGTGAGCACGGTGTAGAACAAAACTACAGCGGAGCCTTGGGCGTGATCATTCCTCAAAAAGGACCTGGTTTTTTTATTGGGGGGGGGGGGGGGGAGCCAGTCGTCCGCTAGCTGCAGTCGTCAACGGTGCCGCACATGCAACGAACAAAAATAGTACAATTATAACCAGATTACGCATTATAGGTAATACAATTCCCTAGTAATTTCTTGAAAGTATTTGCGATCGGGTAATTGAAACTTTGAGGTGTAACGTATACTTCAGAGATAATAATGCTGTCTTGTAATCTCTTACTCACTACTTCGCTGTATTGAAATACATGACTATTTTTTTTCCTTCAAATTTTCGGGATGAGGGGAGAGGGAGGGGGGCGGGGGGTCCTCTCTCTCTACGGACTATAATGCTGACCCTGTTTGCAAAAAATGTATTTCACATCTTCCGTCAACTTTGAAAGAAATTCAGTCACTTGTAGTTCTACTAAAGCGAGCTATATAGCCGACGGAATTCGGCAGCCATTTCAGATAATTTATAAGAATTGGAATTATGAAAATACTTCTTGCCCTAATAAACTATATAGAAACGATGATCTATAAACGTTATTATAAAGCCAGCTAATCGTACCTGGCTTGGCAGTATAGACCTATAATAAACTTGAAGGAAATAATGGAATTGTTAATAAAAGAAAGCATTTTATTGTTAATGTCTTTTCTTTCCCTCCTCTTCGGAGGCTTTTCCTCCTTGTTTTCTTATCCTGGGGGGGGGGGGGGGTGGGGCGGGGTGGGGGGGGGGGGTCCCTGAATCTTCCACACCTCCCATCAGTTCTTTTATCTTTACAAAACGATGATCTACAGATTCTGTTCTCCGAATCGCCTAGGTTTCCTGGCGCGCGTATGAAATGAAAACTGCGCAATATATCCAAAGATAATATTTCACGTTTTGTTTTCATTTTGTGTGAAGGCGTTTGATCTATTATGCCAAGTAAGAGAAAACATATTCCAATTTCTCTAATACTTATTTTTCCGGCTCAGTCCTCAATTTTAATTTTAATTTTCGTCACATGCATGATCAGAGCCGAATACGAGATCGAGGAAGTCTGCGACAGCGGAGAGTTTGAGGCAGACGGAACGTGTAAATCTATGGGGGCCGCAGGGGCGCGGTATATTCATCGTGCAGAGATGGCGTGGAGATCAAGCGGAGAATCTCACGAAGAGCTCATTACGAGACTAAAAGGTACGTAATGGCAATTATTATATCATCTCACTTTATGTTGTAAAGATATTAAATGGGTGATATGGAAGTGTGATGATGTCAATCATTAGAATTCGGAAGTATTTCAGTTCAGGACGCATAAATTTTATCTTTAGCCCCACCAATATAAAATGGTGTCTGCTATTATGTCTTCGTATATAAATTAACTATTAATATTTAATATTGATCCCAATGGAAATGGTCATGCAATTTTAAACAAGAGCTGTTTTTATGTGTTAACGGCTCTTTTATGAATATAAAAAAGGTTTATTTGGTCAAGAATATTATATGAACTCCAAAAGTCTATATTCAACAATTTTTTGCAGAAAATGGAATCATCAAGAATGATTTAGTCTTGAAAGCAATGCGAGGTGTTGATCGCAAACATTACAGCAGTAATAGTCCATATGCTGACTCTCCACAGAGTATTGGTAAGTTGTTTAGCTTTTAGTTTTAGAAAATTAGAGCAACTAATCATCTAATGGCGCTATTTTGGATAGACTTCTGAACTAGCGCCCAATTAATGCCTAGGCTAGAGGCTAGACCCTATTCGTGCAGAAAAGATTTGATCGATATGCTCAGGAAACCATCTGTTAACAATTGATGTAAGCATTGCTATGTGAATGTTTGGCTGTGGTCAATTCTATGAGTTACAGGGACATTTCTGCCAGAAAAAGCCAGAAATATACAAAAAACTTGTCTTTTACAATGTTGACTTAATATTACTAGATGAAAATAACAAGCAGTAGACAATCCTACTATTTTGAAAGTGACAAAAAATGATAATTTTCTGCTTCAAAATATAAAGATATGGTGTTGTGGTTGCAATCCATAGGAAATCGGTAGAACTCTTAATTACTTGAATTGAGGTACTTCATGGGATGAGAATAATTAGTTGCACTTGGAAAAAAAGGAATGAAGGAATTTCCCCATTTCATCATTTTCTAAATTTGTTTATGAATAATTTTGTATCTTTTGTATCAATGTAATTTTTAATCGAGAACGAAATAAATGCGAATTGAATTGAATGATAGGCAGAGATACTATGAGAAAATACATTCTGTGTTGTCTGTGTAATCTGACACATTGGTAGTTTGTCTTAATAGGTATCTATCAGAAATATCAACATTATAAGAACCCTATATCAGATTTAGCAAAGCTACCAACATTTAAAAAAATTCTGACAACTCCCTGTGCATCAGTAGGCCTACTTTTCTTTGTGGGCAAACCAGATGTAGCAGGGAAAAAAATACTTTAAACATTTTTGGGGCTACTTTTCAAGCTTGATTGCATGAAAATAATACTCTTTTAATTGTTTTGCATTGCACTCTATGCACATTTTGGGGTCTCTTTTATGACTTTCGGGGGCTCTTTTGGGCATTTCAGGGGTAATTTGTCCTGAGCACCCGTGTATTTTTTCACTGAGATGTAGGATCAGAATTTTACTTTGATTTAAGATCATATCATTAGTAGTATTTTTCAAGATTAATCAAGTGCATTATTGCTTTTTCCCAATTATTCTTTTGTTGTAAACCATAGGATATGCTGTAACTATAAGCGCACCTCATATGGTAAGTCTATATAGTGAGGTATTATTATAATCACTTTTACAATAATTATTAGTGTAGCAAGAAGTCATAATTCAGTAATAAAAAAAAGGATACCGGTAGTTGTTCAAGTAATGATGTTACAATGGAATGTTAAAGAAATGGAAACAATGATGAAATTTGAAATATTTTATTGAGACATTGTTCAGATCATTCATTCAGATATAAATGTATTATATTCTAGATATGAAAATAATTGATTAGATCACAAACAAGCCTATTCATTGTGACTGTTATTGCTATTATTTCACATACACTAATCAAAATAAGATAAAGTAGTATTGGACGGTATATTTGCTTAGATCACACACAAACTATTCCATGTACTGGTAATTTGTATTTTAACAACAAGGAGACTGTTATTGAAATAATGTTTGATAATCTAACACGAAAACTGCTCGATCATACTTATATATTTTAGGGCATTCATGTCTCTCTTTTGTCATACATTAAAAAAGAAAAATTATATTGGTTTATTTATGAGATGTTTGCTTCTTTCAGCATGCACATGCCCTTGAACTTCTCAAAGACCATCTTAGTGAAGGCAAAGCAGCACTGGATGTTGGATCAGGAAGTGGCTATTTGACATCCTGTATGGCAATCATGGTAAGACTCTTGATGTATGGCAATCATAGTGACACTCTTGATAGCTTGTGTGGCAATCATGGTAACTAAGACTCATGATTGCCTGTTTGGCAATCATATTAAAATAGAATGTATGGCAATCATAGCTTGTACAGCAATCAAAGTAAGACTCTTGATGTATGGCAATCATAATGACACTCTTGATAGCTTGTACGGCAATCATGGTAACTAAGACTCTTGGCAGCCTGTCTGGCACTCATATCAAAATAGAATGTGTGACGATAGTGGTGATACTTGACAGTATATACGGTATGGTAATCATGAAAAGCTTTAAAGGTAAAGACCAGTATTGGAAACGCCCCAATTTCAAAAAATGAAATGGAAGCTCTCATTACCAATCATGTGAAAGAATATGTTTTGACTAATACATGAAGATAGAAACCGCCTACTAATTCATATATTTGGTAAATTTGTTTCTCTCATGGTCTGTGAGAGATATAGGGTAGTCCCATATACATCTTTCTGTGTATAGTGCTTGTAACTTTACGAAGAATGGGCCAAATTTCTTATCATTTTGAAGATTCCAGAACCTTGCAGATGCTAGATGATCAACCTTTTCTGATAGATTCCACAACGTTTCTTTCACAATGCAATCACATGACCATAACTGGTCTTTACCTTTAACACATCATGGCAGTGAGAAGAAAATAAAGAAACCTCAAAGACAAATATAAACTGTAAGTGTTGATTTGAAAATATATGCTACTACCTCATTACATGTGCAATAATTCAAGTTTTGGAAGAAGTAGCAGCAGCATTAGTGGAAGTAGCAGCTATGGTACTAGTAGGAGTGGAGATAAATACTGAGAACAACAAATAGCAGTTAACATTTTGAAATTGTCTTTGCCATTTTATTCATCTTTCAGGTAGGATCTAGCGGGAAGGTAGTAGGCATAGACCACATCAAAGAACTGGTAGATAAATCGAGGAAAAATATAGAGAAAGATAATCCTGATTTACTGACATCGGGCAGGATACAGCTAATAGGTGAGTTATGGACTGACTTTGTAAGAAAGATATCCTTCACCTCATTGTATTACATTTAATATTTGTGTTATTGAGATAGTAATACATTAAAAATTACAATTGAGCAACCAATGTAAATTTGAAAGCTCATATAGTTTGGATGGCTTATAATCACAAAACTGTTTTGAATGTGTGCCAGTTATGAATCCATGGATGGTTCCTGGTTTCATACTTAACCTCTCATGCTAAAACTTTTCTGTCAATTTTACATATCGGTACTACTTGTGCAAACTAGTGACTAAATTTGTTATATCAGGAAGTTTGGCATAAATGTGTGACCTTAATTTAATTGCAACCATAATTGTGTATTCTGTGAAATAGCGAATTGATCACACAGACCAATTAAATTTCTTAACAAGGAATGGAACTGGTAATCCCAACAACTTATAACACCACTGTGTTGTATTTGATTTACAGTTGGCGATGGTAGGCAAGGACATGCTCCTGGTGCCCCATATGATGCTATCCATGTTGGTGCTGCTGCTCCAACATTACCACAGGCAGTGAGTAGAATTACTCAATTAAAACATTCAATATGTGATTTTAGTGCATTTATGTAATATGTATATTCATAACCCAGTAACATATTTATGCATAATAGAACTTAGGAAGGATGCTTGTCTTGTATTTCAGGATTAATCTATTTTATGTAATGTTGTGTAAGATTTTTTGTCTAATAATTTGTCTTTAATAACTTGTAAATAAGAATCCATGTCTTTAAACCTACTTTGGTACTTATTTTATGCACTCAAGATAATCTTCAATGAATTTCCTCTCTCAACCAAAGTGGGCTTGTTTATGGGAATGTGGTGCTTATCCAAAATAAACCTACCCTTTTCTTTTGGATAGTTATTACCTTCAGTACTATAATTAGGCATGATATAGAGCAAACTGAACAGAATTTGCAAGTAGAAAAATCCAACTACTTTTGATATTTCAGAAACAATCTTTTTATAAATTGACTGAACCTTTGCTGTTTTTTGTCATCCTCCAAACAGCTCATTGAGCAGCTGAAGCCTGGCGGGCGTCTCATCATCCCCGTAGGACCACAGGGTGCAGCTCAGAATCTAGAGCAGTACGACAAGACACCAGATGGACAGGTCACTAAGAAGACCCTCATGGGTGTGGTCTATGTACCCCTTACCGGGAAAGAACAGCAGTGGCCTGGCAAGATGAAGTAGACGATGGATGAGACTCAAATATAGACAATAACCATTGCATATTGGACCTTAAGTTTCCTGCTGGTTTCATTCTTTTCAATGATTTACTCTCAAAGAATGTCAAAGAATGCTGTGATCAGGTTTGTTTCTGCTTGAGGTGGTTTGTAGTCAGGGCATGAATGCTGGGGACAGATCTGTTTTCTCCATGCCATTTGGTTGACAATTTGAGCTGAATCCAAACAGGATTATTGAACAAGCACAAGTGTGTACATCAAGCCAAGCTGATTTTCTTCATCATCTATGAAGTTTTCTTGATTTGTGAGAACAAGATCATTGTTAGATACATATGAATGAATGCATGGACTTGTTACATGGACCACTGTATGGCATACGTGAGCTCTTTTATGCTAATGTTATTTTGAGAGTTACTCTTTCAGTAGCATGGACTAAACAAGCAGAGCAATTAAATTGAACGGAGATGATTTTATTTTTCAATGGGACTTGTGAATAAAAAATATTCGGAAATCTGCATTTGATGTCATTTTAAATTTCCAATGTATGAAGAATGGCTTGATAAATACCCTTTCAGATATTGTAATAGCAAGGAATTGTTTGTTTATGCAATTGTGCACTTTATCCAAGTGCTAAGAAGAAAGCTTCAGAAGATCTATAGTTCCTAGCTGTCTGATGGACTGAGTAATTCAGGATTAACACTTGGCCCAGGGGTAATGGGCGCTCATTTGATCTTGCATCTAGGTTATCCTGGGTTTAAGTCCATTGCACTGGTCACTGAACCAAACACATATTTAGCTACCTGAGCCTAAGAGTTGGGTATGATATTGTTTATGTGGGCTTGTGTGTACGTGGATACCTGTGAGAGATTACAACTCATTGATTACTCAGCTTTTTATATTTTCAACAACAAATAACAATAACTTTATTTGGTAGTTAAAGTTATTTTGAAAGTCTTAAAGATTCAGTTAAAATTTGATTGGATTCATTGAGAATTGTGTTTTTCATCATAACCAGAAGTCAAACTTGATTTCAACTGAAACGTAAACAATGCTTAAGCAGAAGATATCAACACTTTGCTTTGTGCTATAATCTAATCCTCAACGGATTTCATTGTCAGCTTGTGACCTCTTGCATTGAGAGAATGCCCTGCTAATATGAACACAGTGGTAGTATATTATGAATCTGAGAGAGAGAGTGAAAGACGGGAGGGAATATTTTATAATTTCAAATAAGTTTATCTATCCTGTGATCTCATGCGAAGAAAGTACTGCACATTGGCAAAGAATGATGGAGAATTCTTTTTTTTTTTTGTCGTTGCAATATTTTGTTCAGGTCTTATGGAGGATTTGAACATTGGGAAAAAATTGTGTACCACAGAGTTGCTGATTAGTGTCATAACTTGTGAATGTAATTTAGAAAAGATGAATATGAAACTGCCTATGGTTATCAAACTGCACATGTTGATGTTGAAAGTGTCATGATAGTCTTTACCTCTGACACAGGTATTTCTATGATACATATTGACATGAATTTGATTCTGCAATTTTTCTTTTTACATATTCAAAATATATATTTAAATCTATTATTTTGAGGACTCTGGAGGGATTTATTTCTCCTAAGTGAAATCACTTTTTTCTAGTGTATTCATGTAAATGAGAAATTTACAAATATTATTGGTTTGAAAACATTTCATTTGTTCTTTTGTTTTGATGTAAAGGTACATGCCTCAGCATCTTTGGCATGTCATGGTAGTCTGCTAAAAGTGCCAAACAACTGTTATTTATGAGTGACCTGTATGATATGCTCATCATTAAAGCCCCATGGATATTCTATACAACATACATGTAGATCAAACAAAACCATGCAGATGTCACTTCGGTGCACTTGAAAAATGAGCCCTTTATATTACCTGCTGTACATACATTATTTACATTAAGATAGAAAATGACATTTGCATTGGTACGTACTAATAGCCTTCAATATAGTGAAGTTTTTATCTTATTTTGTTACACTTGATTTGGGATCTATTTCCAGCGAGGTTAGTTCTTTTACCTTACAATGACAGTTCCTGAAGAATTTGTTTAGAAGTACACACTATACATGCAGAGGAAGGATTGTCTCTGTTTCTTTTGATTCTTTATATCAGTATTTTCTTTCCTTTATTTGTTTACATCATTTGTTTACATCATAAAGTGGATTGATGTCCTTTACTTTACACTCAAAACTTTGGCATGTATAAAAATGCTGTAAAGCAGCCAAGCTCTGATAAACTTGAATACCATTATGTACATGTATGTCAATTACACATAGCTATGCTATACCTTGTATACCGGTAATAATAGTTCCATATGGGATAGGAATTATATAGATAGAAGTTATGCAATGACATTGACAAACAGTTCTATTGAGCACTGATACATCATACGTAGCTCTACTAGAGCTGTCAAGGAGAAGTAGATCATATTCAAACTTATAAGGTTTGGGTGAATGAAAAGTGAAAAATTTCACTCTAAGCTCTGTATTTAATTGAATTGAATAGAATTGCTTGTTTAGAATATTAGATGATTTATCTTTTTTGTGGACTTTGTCCAAATGCATGACTATTTCACATTGGTATTGTGAAGAAATTTCTTTTTTTCTTCTTATGTAAGCATGATGTTGTATTATCTGAAAAATATGGTTGCAGCATATGTAAAGGTGAAGAGTAAAGAAATACATTTTTAATTTCTTTACCGGATCAATTATTTGTCTGCGTTTCTTTTTTTGTAATGTTTAGTGTGGAGGAGAGTTGGTATTGTTTGTAAAGCTGAAGTTTACAGAATGCTGTACCGGTACTTTGTGGTGTTGACCATTTATCAATGGTCTTGTTAAGAGACTTCAACATGTTGTCTTATCTCTCAATTCTGTCATTTTATTTGTGTCTCGCTTTTCCGTTTCCTTCCACTACCTATATCTTAATGCTTCATACTCTCTATCACTCTCTTTCTCCTGACATAACACAAAGCTTAGCAGTAGATCATACAATCAATTTGAATGTATATTGCGCTCAACTGCAATCTATCACTAGCTAACCTTTGTGTTATGGTAGCCAGGTCTTTCTCTCTCTCTCTCTCTCTCTTCTTCCCATCTCTTGTGTGTTTCTTTCCCCTCCCCCTCTCTATCCTTCCTATTCATTACAGTCCACCCGGGTGCATGGTAGTACTGCTGGGAGGTATGGTGTGGATGTGTATTATGCTCTTTCTCTTTCTTGCTCCTTTCCCCTTATCTCTCTTTCTCTTTCTTGCTTTCCCCTTTATCTCTTTCTCTCTCTCTCTCTCTTTCTCCAAGTTTAACAATGACACTTCCAACGAGACATTAGTGTAGAATCCTAGAGCTCATGTATGGCAAATTTATATATACAAAGAGAAAGCTCATTATTATGTATTATTTACATGTACATACCAAGTTTCAAGGTTTTAGTTGTATTGCTACATTGCAAATCAGCCTCAAAAAATAAATTAACATTAATATTTGTCCACTTCACAAATTACATCATGATTGTTATTTGTATGATATACACATGATAATACAAGCTGCCTTGCAATAAGCAATATATAAACAATACTAAAAGGTGGGACGGAACAATTGATTGGTTATGAGATACATTGTAAGTGTATATACAAAATCAAAATAATTAAAGAGTAAAAGATGAGACTCTACTTTTCAACCAGAAAGTGGGTGGATAATTTGGGTAAAAATAACAGCTTTGTTATATACTTTTTAATATCATTGGTCACCTTCAAGCAGTCCCAATAAATGTTAAATAATATTTTGTAAATGGTATATGTTGGGGCATTCATCAGACACTTGAAACTCGATTAATAATACACAGAGCTTAATTAAAGTAAATAAAATAATGATTTATCATAGATAACTACTCTTCATAGAGTATTTTAAATGTAACTTGCATTTAAAGAACTTACATCCAGCATGTATGAGGATAAACTGCTAGGCACAAGGTTCTAATACATAGATCCTGATTTCAGGTGAACATAATTTCAGCCCGGAAATATAAAATGTTGGCATAAAAAAAGAAGAGTCTTGCTGAGTTTGAAAAACGATTTTTCTCTGACTCAATGCATGTACATGTATCTATAAAAATATCGAATCCCATACTGATAAATGCAAAATCCAAACATAGTGAATTTGTACATATAAACAATTTTCCTAGGGGGTGTATTTCAGTTGCAATAATGACTCTATGGAAAATGATATAAAAACATATCGTAAAGCATAGTTCTAAATCAAGATTGTTTTTAAAAAAAAAGGCAAGGTAGAGTAAGTCAGAAGCAGTATAAATTTGGCATGTAATACTATTTATCACTGATTAAAGGATACATAAAGTAACCAGACTAAAAGAAAGAAACAGATTTCATTTTTGGGCAACAAAGAAGTATCATCAACACCATAAGTTATGATAACAGGCTATATTTTTCACTTGCTATTTTTGATGGGTAATTAGTTCTAGCTCATAATTCAGTAATATCTTCTTCTTTTTTCTTTTACTGAAGCATTAGCATAAGGCAGGGATTAGCTGGATTTTGACATCCTGGATCCTGGAGGTGCAGATAAAGGGCTCAAGTTTTATTGAAATGTTCATGGCTCCTCTGGATCTACTCCTGATGAGTGTGAATACATGAACACCCCCCTCTCTCTGTGGCTGGGTATGGAGGTTGCTGGAGAGTGCATTTGATGGTATCCATAGTGATTTTTTTTTTCCTTTAAAAAGCTGCAAAACAGTGTTATCTTGCTTGTGATAAGATGTCGGGATGTACAACAATTTTTTGTTTCTCTCTGCTGCCATTACTGTTTATCTTTACAAAGTAACTGATTGTCTTTTCTCTGTCTCTTTTTATCATGCTTCTGTTTGCCCTTCTTGTCTGGAGGCACCTACTGATCTGAATTGGAGGAGATGTCTGGGTCTTAGCTGTCCATCCCATCTGGGCGAGAAGTGTTCTACAAACAATATTAAAACAAAACAATTACATCAGTTTCATTCCAATCATGAGAAAAGGAAATAGTCATCATTTTTTATAATTTTTCAAACTTTTGACAAACTTGGCTATCACTCTTTGTAGATCAACCTTTTCTCTTTAGAACTCTCCATGTCACATTTTCTTGTATTTCAGGGGATTTTTTTTTAAATGAACCTCTTTCAAATCCAGTTGAATTGCTGAATAAAAAGTAAAGAAGGAAATAGGTGGTACTCACTTTTGAGATCAAATATCTCTTCTGCCTCGTCATTTGGCTTGCCTCTTTTATCATGTAGTTCCCATGACTTTGGCCACAGCTTTTTGTTGAGGCCGTCTCCATGACTACGCCTGAGTTGGGCTAGGTGATGACTGGTTGGACCTATTGCATCAGGACCGGAAGGCTTCCTGCTCTCTTTCCCTTCAGCACCGCCTCCATCCTGCCTCCTTGGTCCCTTTGAGGAGGAGCTCATAGGAGGATGAGGTGATGATGATGATTGTTTGGTGGATGACGATGGTGAGGATATATTCCTCCTACTCAAGACAGTTCCTGGTCTCTGCTTGTCTCGATCCTCCTGCAGTAGTCTCTTCTGCTTCTCCAGCTCCTGACGTTGATACTGTAAGCGATCATGAGGTGGTGAAGGTGACCTTCTCCTGTGAGAATGATCCACTCGAGATGGCACTGGAGACTTGGGACACTTAGGACTGGACGTTCCTGTAGAATTAGGATTTAGTTTTTGAAAAGCTAATGTCATTTTTATTCCATAACAGATTTAGCTATTCCATGTCTTCAATCATTTGAATATATGGAAAAAAATATATGGCATGGCAACAGTACAAATAATAAGAAAACAATGTGTGATTATAGCTTTCTCTTTATTTTCACAGGTTACTCTGATGGGTTCAAGATCAGACTTTCCAGTATGTCTCTCTCCAAGCTTTTTGTGTACTAACTAGAAATTCTGTTTCTTTTTCTCTTTACATAAAATCTGTGTACTTCTACTCTTCTTTAGAAGCTCTCTACTTGATCATTAAAACAGGTAATGGAATCTTTAAAATGGTATATAAACTGATCTTAATTACCTTAAATTGTAATATACTTTTTACTGAAAATAAACTTTGATATTCTTACTTTTGAGGTGAGCATTGAGAACTGCACTGTCGACTTTGATGTGTCCTTGTACTTTTACAGCATTCTTCTTCTCAAAGTAGTCCTTGTTCTTTTGTTTTAACCAGTCCACATGCTTCTGAATTCTTTCATTACTGGAAAAGAATAGAAACAGTTGAATGAATCGATAACCAAAATATACTGAATCGTTATCTGAAAGTGAATACATATCACATATTACATCTTCAACTGGAACTTACTTACTGCAAAATCAGAAAATTTTGCAGATTTTATGAGGGTTCCACAGTCATGCAAGTTTGGATACTACAAAATGGTTGACTTTAATGTCTTGCTGCAGAGAAGGCAGGATAAGTTCTGTTTTACAATGCTACAAATGTTCATCATATACATAGCTATGTGAAAATTCAAAAGAGAATGAATAGTTTTACTTGGTTGGTTGATTTGTTAAAAATATTTACCTAAACATTGATGATCATACATTTAGTTTAGGCTTCTAACAACCTTCACATTTAGTAGTCAAGCTATCATCCACTCTTGTGGACTTTCTCAAGCCAAGTTATTTTTCACACAGGGAGTCCACAAGATTGGATAACATCTTCCCTATTACATTTTAAGGTTGGTAGAAGCCTAAACTGCATGCTATGATTAACCTAATCAATGAACGTTTTCTGTATAAATGATGATGATTTAAAAAGTATATTAGAGAAGAGTGTGACTGTAACTTACTCTTCAAGATTAGAATTCCTTGACCGTGATCTCCTTTGGGCTAATTCCATGTCCGTCTTCTCTCTCCTGACCCTTTTCTGCTCAATCTTAGCCATCTTACTGTCCATTGACTGAGTTGCTTGGCGATGAAGCGTCATTTGATGACCCACTTTGTTATCAATGTTCTAGGGAGAAACATATACCACATTGAATTAGGACTGAGAAACATTGAGGAAAATTGGTTTTCAGTGACAATTTACATAAAGTATAATAATGGGATACTAACGACTCCTATTTTAAATTTTATGTTAATTTTGCACTGTAATATATATATATATATATATATATATATATGTGTGTAGGCTCTGAATAACTTTTAGTACTGTACAAAATACAAATATGTTGTAATACTGGAATACTTTGTTCCTCCCTTTTGATTTTCCACAATTTTTGTTTTTTGTTCTGGTTTAGAGAATAACTAATGACTTATTTTGTATACTGCGAAGGAATATACCTTCTGGCATATCAATCAGCTGGTAGTTCATTGATACTGAATCAAACACCTCCAAAAACTCCTCACAACTTGTAGATTTGTGTTGCCCTGCAAAATGCACATGTAGTTTCTAATACTTTTACGTAATTTTTTTTTTAGTTTCATTTCTAACATATAATTACTGAGTCACCACACTTTGCTATATTTAGATGACCAAATTGACTCAAGCAATCTTGCTTGTGATAGTTGGCCTCAGCAAGTTCTTTGACTTACCTCCATACTTTCAAGTTTTCAATTATATATATATATATATATATATATGTATTTTTATGTGTGTGTATTTCAGTTGTCACTCTTTATGTAAATCAATTATTATATTATATACTGTTATTATTATTTGAATGTTTTGTATTTGATTTATCAATAAATGCAGAAACATCTACTAAAATAAAATATATAAAACCTTCTTGTAGTGGAAATTTCTCATTTCCAATATTGCAATGACAGATGCAAATTAAAGCGTACTTACTGAATAATGTTGTTGTATCTTCTTCCATCTTTCATCCATAAGTCTCTTTTCCTCTGCATGCTGTTCTCTCTTTTCTTCCTGTTATTAAACAAATTAAAAAATGTTGATGGAACTGAAATGGATATCTAATTCTCTAGATTTGGTCAAACTTGATTTATTTTATTGCATAAATGGTACAAATACTGGCTTATTAAACCAGAAAAAGTAAGGTCTAACAAATCTTGAACAACATTTATCTATAAAATGGTTTATAGATTATCAATATTAGCTTCCTCTCCTTAGCCATCTCGTGGCATTATGATCCAGAGAAAGAGACTTGATAACTCTGCTTAGTTTCTCTGTTCAAATATAATAATAACATTGAAATGAAAAATCTATGTAGTTTGCTATTTTGGGATGCCAGAGGATATAAAAGTGAATATACACACTTGGACATTACATTCTAAAATTACAATATATTTTGAAGAAAACGACCAAACATTCTTTTCATAAGCAAACAATCTAAACTGACCCTAAGCTTTTCAGCTTCTGAATTTTTCTTCTCCACCCTCTTCTCCATCTCTTCTCTGATCTCTTCCAGTTTCTTCACAAGAGACTCCTTCTCTTCTATGGCATGAGACTGAACGGTTTTAAGCCTCTCGTGGTTCACCTCCAACAAGTCATCTAAAAAGTTCACATGTTCTGATAGGGGAATAATAAACAATGAGCAAACAATGAGTAAACATTCACACAGCACATAGTACAAAGAGGATCCATGTACTTATCAATAGAATCAAACATACAATAAAATGTATTTGCAATCATTATATAATAGATGTATGTTATATACAAATAAAGCTTGTGTAATCTCTCTTTGACGTGAGCTACACAAACCTTCTCATAAATCTGTCTTAAGGCCCATTAACACTGGCTTAATCAAGATTGAATCTTTATAAAAAGACTGAATAAACATAAAATTGCAGGCTACAATGTTTACATGCAAAGGGAATCCATGAGTGTTTTATGTTCTTATGTAAATGTTGTCAAGTACATCCTTTAAATGAAATAAATAATAATGATAAGACGGCTGAGTGTAAGAAAGAATGACACACTTTCCAGGATCTTAAATGTACACCAGAACAAAATCTGATGATTTGACATACCTTTGATGTAGCTCTCCCAATCCACCATTTTCTTTTCCACTGATGTCGACCTCAGACTCTTCCTCTCTTCCGCTTCTCTCTGTTCTTCTTCATTCCTCTTCTCTGCATGATCATAGCTAGAATGAGGAGCCTTCATGTACGGACTCTTCTCAATGATGGACGACTCATTCCTTGGAGAAGACGTCAAACTATCATCTTCTTTCCGGTCTCTAGCACCCTCTTTGGCTTGTTTCTCATCTCTGCCGGTGGATCGATTCGCAGTGTTGGGTCCACTTACGCTGGACTTGTCCTGTTTGGTCTTGTTGCTAGGCTGTGTAGGATGGAGTGAGCTGCTGGTTGGTTTAATGGCCTTTTTATTATCAAGCTCTCGACCTCTCTTTGCTCCGATGGATGCCAGGTAGTCCATACAGGACACTGCACCACTGTCCCAGGCACAGTCTAGGGCAGTCATTCTTAAGCCCTGCAAAATAATCATGTAAGAGAAGAAAAATAAGCACAATCAATAACTATAGTCATAATCTTACACTTGTAGAAATAAATAAAGTATCTCTTTTGTTATGGGAAATAGAGTTTGTTAAGCAGCAAAGTAAATACCTAGGCACTTTTCATATCTAAAGTACCACTCAGAACATAAAACAAAATTATTTTTGCATAAGATATGACCTCAGGACAGGTGGCTCATAATCTTGATGAGACTATGCACAAGACTCAACAGCAATAAATAAAATCCCCCCTCCCGCCCCCCCCCCAAAAAAAAAAAAAAAAAAAAAAAAAAAACAATAATAATAATAATTATAAAAAAATATATATATATATATATATAAAAATTTTTAAAAAATTAAAAATTAAAAAATTAAATAAATAAATAAATTGTGTATAAGGAGGGTTTGTGGATCACATCCCTCATCCTATAACAGATTAATGTAAACATTTATTCTAGAATGATTTACACTTACATTATCACTTCTGTAGCCAGCATCAACATTTGCTTTCAGATCCACCAGGTATCTACACAAGTCCACATTGGCATTGCCTGCTGCTATGTGGAGTGGTGTAAGACCATTCTTATCAGGAGTGTCTGGCTTGCATCCTTTCTCAATCATGAACGTGATCATGTCTAGAGAAAAACAAACAAAAAAGGAAATTAATGCACAACTTATTTGTACTGTTATTTGCACCCTAAATAAATGACCTATTATGATTATTATGCAATCATGACAATAAAATAATATAACTTGATAGCTGCTCAAAAAGAATATCTAATGAGTATCAAGTTGCAAAAATACATGACTGATAAATTGTTTACAAATACAAAGTATCTTAATTTTAAAAATCTCATTCTACTGCTTAACCAAATAAGAATTTAAAAACTTGTATTGCCAGATGAGAGCCAGAAGGGCATTACCATTCAGCACTTTACAACAAGTTTACACTTTTTTCCCAACAATCAGCCAATGATACTAGGTTTTATGCATTTTACACCTGTAAGGATGAAATGATAAATGTCTCCATCAATGCCTTGAGGTTGAATTTATCATTTTACATGTGTAAAGGTGAAATGAGAAATGTCTCCATTAATGCTATGGGGTTGAATTGATGTGAGGGAAGAAGAGAAGATAAACTTACCTAGATCACCCTTCTGAATAGCCTCATGAAAGGGAGTCTCTCCTTCATCTCCAGCTTGGTTCATGGAGCCATCATGCTCCTGAAGGAGCCGTATAGCATCCAGAGAGGCAGAGCCTGCAGCACAGTGCATTGGGCTGCAAGGGGATAAGGAGAAATGATTATTTGCTGGTACTGTTACAGGAATGGGGCAGGAAGCTGATAGATATCTCAGAGAAAGGGATTAAAGGTACACATTAAGCATGAAGTAGAAAGAGAGAAAGACACAGAAGAAAGCCAAAAAAGAAAAGGGTATAGAATAACGGGATAAACAAATGTAGAGAGAAGAAGAAGAGGAAGAAGAGGAAGAGGAGGAGCAGGAGGAGGAGGAGAACGAGGATGACAGAACCAGAGGAAAAATGGTATGAAGCAAAGAATTGAAAAAAATATACATATGATTCATAGAATTAACATGAGTGACTGGTTTTATATTAACTGGTCAGCTCTTACAGCTATTTTATAAGTTCAGTAAGTATGAATCTTTGAACACACCAAAGATAATTAGACATGAAAAGTTACCAGCTTACCTCTTTCCCTTATTATCGGTGTAGTTAGGGGAAGCCCCACTCTCCAGTAAGGTTTGCACATTACCAACTTGGTCCATGGAAGCTGCATAGAAGAGGGGTGTGCAGCCATTCTTATCCGGTGTGTCAACAATAGCATCACATTCTTTCAGGAGTGTCTCTACACAGGTCGGATGGTCACATGTCACTGCACAGTGAAGAGCTGAAATTACAATTTTAAGAATGTGCATATTTATATTCATTGTTTTCATCAAATGTACATTGAATCATATATTACTCTTTCTTTTCTTATATGCTCTTTGGTAATGAACATTTATTAAAATATATTTCTTCTTTGAAAACAGAATTCACATAAATGTCTCAAATGTCACATTTTTCTATTATAATTAGTAAGCAACACTATTTCTTCCAGTTTCAATAAATGAGTAATATCCCAAAGTTATTATTTTTATCAAATTGAGTTCACAATTGTATTTTAGGTACTGCTGGAGGTTCAGACTTTATATAAAATATAATGCTCAGTTGTCTTGTCACACAAAAAATACAATGATCCAATATAGGCCCCATATCATACCTGTAAGTCCATCTAGATCAGCTAATGTAACATCAGCTCCTGCTTCCTTGAGTAGCTTACAAGCCTCACTACTCCCTGCACTAGATGCCCATAGAAGAGGCGTCTTATGACCCATATCTATGGCATTCACCTTGGCCCCTCGCTTGATTAAGGCCTGCAATGAAAGAATATCAAATCAAATGGTGTCAATTAAACTTGCATTGTTTGTTTACATGAGTATTAACTTTTATATTTAAATTTGCAAGGAATTCCTGGAGAAGCATATTAATTTTATCAAAAATGTCATCGACAAAAACAAACAATCAATAAATACAGAAAGAACAACATGAGATATACATGTATATCTCATGGCTTCTGAAATACAGAATCTTATGATTTTATCAGAAGAAGAATCAGGGCCAATGCCTTCTTTCAACCTGATATCTTTGTCCTGTAGAAAGTGAAGAGTTGGGATCAGATTTGTGGTATATTGACAAATCACTTATAAAATAACATTTATTTCCTTTCAGTTCATCCTTTCAAATGTATAATTTCAAGAATTCATGATCATGTGCTTTATACTATTAAAGGCAACCAAAGTATGAAGCTTACCTTAAGACATAGAATACCAATCTCTGACACGGCCGGATCACCACACATCTGAGCAGCGTAGTGTATGGGGCTAGCACCGTGGTCATCGATCAGGGATGGATCGGCTCCATGATCGACCAGGGTATCGATCAGGTCATGGACACCACAAACTGAATTAGAAAGATAGAAATAGAGATCGACTGCAATAAAGGATAATGTAACTCAGTGTCCATTTTTGTGCGTCAAATGAAATATGTATTTTGCTTAGACACAAAGCATGGGCAATTGGAACATTATATTTACAGTTGCAGATCCAAAATGGTGTATGTGTGCCCTGCAAAAGCAAAATGTTATAACATTTTATTTTTATAATGTTCTTCGTTTGTCAGAGACTTTTCAGACTTGTAACCACCTCCCAGCCACCCTAATTCCCCCCCCCCCCCCCACCCTCTGACAAGAAAAACTTGGATACACCACTGACCTATCAAAATTAAAAATCAATATTGATTGCAAAAAAATTCTCTCTAGCATTCAGTACTAATTGAAAGCTCAGTTTTAATAGAGAGAACGGGATAATATTGTCTGTTTGGAGCTAGAAGGGCATATAGATTTTAGAATACAGAGTTAACACCCTTGTGGCTCCAGACAGATGATATATCCTTGAGTGTTCTAGATACCTAATCTCCCTGTCTGATAATGATTGAGAATGTTCTTATTTCATGATCAATCATATGTTTCTTTGACATTAAACTATAAGCCTGATCTATCTATTGCACTTAATTACAGAGGATTTGTCTCTCTACTCAATAAATCATTATTAGTTATTGATAGGTCAGCGCAGGAAGACAAAAAAGAGGGAGATCCCATTATTTAATGGATGATTCTGCTCTGTACAGTATAGACAAAGCATATTTTGTTAATAAAACCCTTGTTATCTAAATTCTCTTATACCCTGGCCTTAATACAGGATTCAATTGCTGTATGCAATGAGCTAAGATCAATTATCTGACATACAGGAAAGAATTATATTCATATCAGCACAGCCAGACACATGATTTTTTTTTTAACAGTTTGGCATTAAGGTGTAGTTATTATGCCACTAGTGCTTTGAACTATATGGTACAATGTATCCATCATTCTTTTAATTGAAGTAACATTCCACAATGGATACTTTGTGAAAACTAAAGATGACACTGGAATCATCTTTATGTAATTGTGAGAGTAAATGTAACATGCAACTTAGGGTTTTAGATAAATGAATTTAAGAACATATAATCATCCCAATAGCAAATGATTTTTCATCATCATCAATTTTGCGTATCAATGAACAGTACTGCATTTGCTAGCATTGGTAATGCTCCCATTCTTGTGTACACAAACCGAGGACACTCTTTTACTATAGGTCTCTGTAGTGTTTACTCATTATTGCCACTGAACAATCACAGAAGACCTACTCTCTAACAGGGTTAATAATCATAATTGGAATCACAAATATTGATCTAGTGAAATCAACCATCAATCTAGGGTCTATTGTAAATGAACCAAGCTTTCTCTTCTAATTCCTTCAGCGGTGTACACTTCTATTACTCTTATTATTTTTAATCGAACAAGCATTTTCACTTCCCTCTATATCTGCTAGCCTGGAAATACAACCCAATTTGCAGTAACTGAATGCTACAAACCATGATGAATCACACCAAATGAAAATACTCTCAATTTAATATAATTTGCTGATACAATAAAACCAAACGTATCTTGATTAAATCCACACAGTCCACCTTTATAAAGAGGATGCCCAAAACATGGATTTACACATATATTAGAAGCAACAGGTACATGTAGCGTAATACAAAACAAGAACAAAAACAAAATCAACAACAACATACATTTGCATAAAATAGATATTTGCACTGATGTTCATATATTACTTAGATCATTATAATTATCAACATTTACATTAATGGCATGTGATAAGTGATTGCATTAATTACAAATGATGCCTCTCTGAATAAGATAGATTTTTTTCTTACCCACAGCCCAATGAATGGGAGTGTGCCCCTGATTATCCTGTGCATTCACACCACTCTTTCCAATCAAGAACTCCACAAGGTCCTTCTTGCCCTCTATGACAGCCAGATGAAGCGGGGTACGGCCTTCTGAGTCCTGGGTCCATGGAAGACCAGAGTCTGCTGCTAGAAGGAGCTCTGCCGATGACCGAAGACCTTTCTCCGTAGCGTAGTGTAGAGCAGTCTTTCCTTGCTCATCCTGTTCTCCAACTGGTGATTCCTAGTCGATCACAATCAAAATAAATTGAATTCAAAGTTTTAAGTAAAACAGAACATCAATTTAAATTTGTTCGATAAAAAAACAATTTTAATTTCAATATTTGCACATCCAGATTATCCCAAACATAAACAAGTTTTATAATAGCTCCACAAAGAAACTGGAAAGGCAACCCTTTTTATAGATGCAAAACTTCTTGTTCTGCATATTAAAAAATCAACTAAAACACATTTTAATCCCAGCTGTAATCTAATGTGATTTCATTCATTTGGTATTTTGTGAGCACTTAATGATAATTTCGATTTTTGCATCGATCGTGGATCAACAACACACCGTTTTTATACATAAAGTTTTTGTTTTGTTTTGTTCTGTTGTTGCTTTGTTTGGGTTTGTTCACTCTTCTTTTTTCACTTTTTTCAATTTTCTCTATTCTATTCAATACTTCATGTCAATTTTTTGTGATACAGAGATATATTGAAAACACACAATGAATAGGTAAAATTTACTGTTCTCAGTAAATTAGACTTTTATAATCCTGTTAACTTTTAATATTGAATCCTATCTTCTTCTACAATAGTTCCCAATTGTACTGTAATTGTATGAATTTTAATAATTCATCAGGAAGTTTATCCCTGCTATTTATATGATTATTGCATGTGTTGCAAAAATTAGCTGGGTCACATTATAGCTTGTTACATGCACAAAACACCTTTACCTTGAGCGCTTATTCTAAGAAGAGAATTTGTTTTGGTAAAATGCAAATGCAAATGCAAAATGTCAATAATATAGAATTCATTAAAATAAAGTAGTTTAATTGACGGATGAATTTAAAAGGATCCATAAATATTCTAAATTCAGTATGGTCATTTGGTATGAAAATTGAAAGTAACAGACCGTGGTCATGAAACTAGGACTCTGTGGCCATATGTAACTAGGACTCAATGATTGGTCATATGTAACTAGGGCAGTGAAAGGGCACACTGGCTTATATTATCATTATCATCTTCAGGAGGGTTTATCTGTCATATTGAAGGTGATGACATTTCAAAGAAAAGAATTTATGACACCTGTAGTAGGTTTAAATTACTAATTCGAAAAAGCCCGATATTGATTATAATGCCACTTTAGCTTCACTATCAATTACAGATAACAATACATGCATGCCAGTAACCTTTTTGTAACAAAATATGTTACATTAATCATTATCAAAGCAATTGGGTGTGTTTTAAGTCATCTGGGTCATTACACAATGTCAGGGATACGTGTAAATGACAAAAAAGACTATGGTTCATTTGACAGTTAACAAATAAAAGCCACCACACAAAGGCTCCATCAATTTTTAATCATTTCTGGAGCAAATGGACCTCGGGTAATTACTGCATTCAATCATGCCACAGAAATACACTCTTACGTTCGACGAATCCCTCAAGGTTGTTTTAAAGCCACATAAGTCCTTGTGTAAATTACTGATGAATATGAGTAGAATAACCTTCAGTTGAGAAACCTAGTGTTAAGAACAATATCTGTTTTATTGCGCTACATTTCATTTTTATACCCTACTTTGAATGCACCATATCATCATCACAAGATATATACCTGCAGTTGTAAATAACTGTTTATTATGTTCATATAAGCGCTTCAAATATGATATTACACATTTTGTTTGGGTGTGTGTTTTTTCTTCTTCTATGCCATTTTCTAATCTCTCTCTTTACAGAAGTATATTTATTCTCAACATTCATACTTTGTGGCTTTATTTCATGGCCATAGACTTACATGTTCAAGTAGTGGGTATTTGAATTGCAATTAGCAAAGAACCTGAACATATATATATGAACAAAGAACAAATATTATAAATTATGGGTGCATATGATTGTACTTGTTCTTCTAGTTTTCATGTTGCCCCATGAAATAAAATTACTTACATGCATGTAATCTTGCTAAAATATACTAACTCAAGCAATAAATATCTACTTACATATTTTAGAAGAAGTTCCACATGTTTCTCCAGACCTTG
The DNA here is from genome assembly GCA_035222895.1 of Strongylocentrotus droebachiensis. Classification (NCBI taxonomy): domain Eukaryota; kingdom Metazoa; phylum Echinodermata; class Echinoidea; order Camarodonta; family Strongylocentrotidae; genus Strongylocentrotus; species Strongylocentrotus droebachiensis. The sequence goes on from JAVYIG010009946.1 coordinate 25,108, forward strand.
CTGACAAGCTATCATGAGTGGTGTCAGCCCCGCCTTGTTCCTCTTTCCTACCAGGTCGGTAGCCTTCTTACACCCCTCAAGGATTAGCTCCAGACATCTGGGGTTGGGAAGGGAAGAGGACAGGTGCAGGCAAGTGTTTCCTTGTGAATCTTCAGCTTGGATATTGGCATCATATCTGCAATATAACAAAACCAATACATGTATCTGATTAAAATGATTTTTAACATTAACAGATTATGTTTGCATATAACACTAATTACAGAAATCCTTGATTCTGGTAATCTGTTTAGTTTTACTCATTAATCCACCCAATTATACTATCGAAGTCAAGCAACCTATATTCCAATTAAGATATGTAGGGTTGGGATCATTCATTTACAACTTTAAATCAATCAATTTACACAAGTTTACCCCACCTCTCCCCCTCCCCCACAAAAAAATATATAAAAAGGAAATATTTACAGTGAATATAACAAAAAGTCTTTTTTTCTTACAAACGAGTTAATTTATTTTTAAATTGAAGCAATAATACTCTTGCCAACTTTGAATATTGTCTAATGTTGTCTGACATAGCACTAACTGATGCTTGGTCACATAAACTACTTTAAATGTAGAACAGGTGAGGGGATGTTGACTGGTTTTCACTATATAATACTGTACTGGGTATGTACCTCTCTATTTCAATTTTCAATGATCTAGACACATCAACAAATGTGTTTTTGTTTCACAAATTGTTTTTTTATCACAGCAATCATGATCACAATGGCACTCTGAATGTGTCAAGATTCAAGAATCATTATTCCAACATCTATTTCTTTGAAAAAAAATGTCCTTATTAAATTCAGCACAAGCTACAAAATGATGTGACTGAAGTTCACATCTATTCACATTTATTTAATCATTACAAAATTTAAGGTCAAATATTCAACAAAGCGATGCCTACACTTCCACTGTGCTATAATTATCATAGTAAGGCAAATTTACATAAAAAATTTACAGTAAATTATACACTGTTACAGGCAGATTGGAAGTTGGCTACAGCCTTGGGTAATTAGGATATGGACAATTAATTAGAATAACCAAGAGGAGAATGGTCTATTGCACGAAGCTGTACAGGATGGCTGATGAGTATGTGGGTATCCTGCTGGGAAAGCTCGATTTCATGCTGAATACATTTCAAATATCAACCTTTTCATTTTTGATCTAGATAAAAGGAAAAAACTTTTAGTATACAGTTACAAATTAGCTAATCATGCAGAATATATGTAAAATGTTTTATTACATGTACATCAGTTTCACCTTGAGGTTATTTGCCTGATAGATGCAGAGTCTTGGTAAAGCACAGGCAATATTTATGTGAGGTACATAACCAATGAACGTAATACCATATACTACATTCCTCACAAAATATGAAATTTACTGCTATTCTGTAGGGTTGAAGGTATATGATTGGGAAGTCGTGTTAATTATTTGCATTTCAGTAATCAGTTTGTATCATGTTTTTGTAATTTGTCATATTTTGATGCACTGTTATTTTATTTGCAGTTCGATCCATACATGTGGATATATGATGTGCTGAATACACACAATTCCAACATTTGTACATAACGACCCTCAAGTATATCTATATAAAACAAAATGATGATTGAAAATACATGCACCTGTAAGTGTTACATGGTATAGCAGCATCCCAACAAATCATGAAATATAATTTATTACTCTACATGTACAGTAGCTCCTTCAACTTTGCCAGGCAACACACTAAAGGGGAGCAGTCTGCCCAATAACATGTTTTTAACATCAATGGTGTACACACAAAAAAAAAACACCACACCCACACACAGGTAATCTAAATTGTAAATTTGCAAATAATGCTAACTAATCTGCGAACAAGATATGAATAATAATCAATAATTTATGAATAAGGTGCAAATGGGTCACTTCACTTAATAAATATGCTAATGATATTTTATGGAAATTGATTAGCATCTTTCATTAAAAATGGGAGAGAATTGGAAGAATAAATAAGTCACTGGAGTGGTGTATGCCTGAGTTGATTTAATGGATTGGAATCAATATCCAGCAGCTAATAGCTGTATGGTAATTGAACATATTGATTGAATCCTATACAAATCAATACATTACAAACTTATCTGATCGAAGCTTAAAGATTAAAATAAAATGAAAGAGGGGTTTTTTGGCATACAATTCATTTTATCATCAATTTAATAATAGTCACCATACATGTTTGTAAATGCTTTGCAGGCAAGAAGATGTTAATTCTATCTATATCTTTCAAATGGAAAATTAAACTTTATAAACTTATATTCAGTATCAAGCACTTGATGCTAATACATACAAACTGGAAAATTCATTTAAATTTCTTAACAATCTCAAGAAACTGCACAGAAGTTTATGTAAATATTCTTTTGAATATATTCACTTGATTAATTTATCAGTCAGGTCTATTACACTTAATGAAATTAAATTAATTTAGCCTCATTTTGGTTTAAAGGTAAAGACCAGTATTGGAAACGCCCCAATTTCAAAAAATGAAATGGAAGCTCTCATTACCAATCATGTGAAAGAATATGTTTTGACTAATACATGATAAAAAATTTACCGGGAAACCGCCTACTAATTCATATATTTGGTAAATTTGTTTCCCTCATGGTCGTGTGAGAGATATAGGGTAGTCCCATATACATCTTTCTGTGTATAGTGCTTGTAACTTTACGAAGAATGGGCCAAATTTCTTATCATTTTGATGATTCCAGAACCTTGCAGATGCTATATGCTAGATGATCAACCTTTTCTGATCGATTCCACAACGTTTCTTTCACACTTTAAGACTTTGTAACTGCCAAACTGTTAACCAATTCAAAACTTGTCTAAAGACACATTTATTCAAAATTGCTTTTGATGATTAACTTACTCTGTTCACATTGATGTGCATTTCATATGTATTGTAATTTGTAGGTTTATTTGCACTTTTTTGTTTTGTTTAATATGTAATTGTTTATCAGTCTATTTTGTTTGTTACAGTGCTTAGAGACTTTGATGGTAAGTGCTTTATAAGCAACGTTTTTATTATTATTTATTATTATAATGTATGTTTTGTATCTCCTTTTAAAGATATTTTTCAACTTACTTGATGTCTATAATTTAAAACAAATTTGTTCTTGTTGAAAAATATTCTTTAAATAAATAAATATGGCATAAATAATAATTTTCTTAGTCTCAAAAATCTGATTACTCACTTTGATTACTGAGCATTCTCACAATGTCTATATTCATTACTTCTATTGCAATGAGAACTATTAAGAATTTAAGATACTGTTGAATGTTGATGAAATAGTTTGAAACAGTCTAAAAGTGAACCATTATAAATACATAATAAAGATATTAGTATCAAAACCAGACCACTTACTTGATGAGCATTTCTATGATATCTGCATTGTTGAGTTCAGTGGCGATAAGAAGAGCGGTCTTATCAAAGTAAGCCTGGTCCTGAATGTCTATATTAGCTCCAGCCTGCAGTAAGATCTGACAACATTCCTGATGACCTAGTTTGGTGGCTTGGATGAGTGGGGTTCCAACAGATGCACTCGGCTTTGATAAAATCTGACATTTTGGTTGAATAAAACAAAATCATCATTCCAGTAATAAAAAGATAGATAGATTATGTTAAACATAGAGAAAGAAGACATGAAAAGTGAAACATACCAAAAGTAGTCAGGCCTGAAAGTAGTCCTTTTAAAATGTTATATTCTATTTTTGTAATCTGTTGTGAACTTTAAAATTAATTTGTTATGTTGTACACTGTAGGTACCATAACCTGTATCATGTTTTCATAATTATCTCACACAAAGTTTAAATTATAAAACTATTATCTGTTTGGAGCCAGAAGAAAAGAATATGAATCAAGAATCAAGATTCTATCGAAGAACAAGAAACCAACCAGGCGTCATGAAGCGTCAAGCATTGTAAATACAAAACATTGTCAACAAAAGTAAAGATGAAAATTAAAATATAAAAGTATTGAAAGGTAAACTAATAACTTTACATTTAAAATATCAATTTCTGAATGATAAAAAAAGGACATTGGATGGAAAAGTCATAATAAAGCAAGATCGTCATTGGAAAAAGGAAATGTATGAACAAATTACTGTACTCAAACGTATATGTGTAAAATAAAGCTTACCTTTGCAGCTGAAGCATCTTTCAAAGTTTCACAAATAAGTTGCAAACACTTTGCAGCATTCATTCTTATTGCAAACTGCATGACATTCTGTCCCTTCTTATCTTCTTTAGTGACATCACCTTCTCCTTTCAATAAAACTTTGACAAACTCTGATTTCTTGTAGAATACAGCCCAATGAAGCGCAGTCCTTCCTAATTTATCCGATAAATTAGGATTAGCCCCATGACTTAAGAGAAGTTCACAACACTCGATGTGGCTCGTCCCCTGAGCTGCCGGGTCGACTCGAGACCCCTGTACGCTCAAAATCAGAGGTGTAGCTCCATCCTTCGAGAATTCGTTGATGTTTAATTTATTCGCAGTTTTCGACAAATATTCATTCAATTTTTGTGCATATCCTGCATGAGCAAGGTGATATATATCCTGCTCGGTACCTTTAAAAGACATGGTGAAACTTCTCTGGATTACATGAATACAATAAAATATAGCGTGTCACACTTCTCCAACTTTCCAACAACTATAAAAAACCAACTAAAATCAATGAGGAAACCAATTACCAAGGCTGTACAGGTGTATCGAGAGTAAACGGCGTACCACGTACAAACCAATGTTAGCATATAGCGGTCGTCTGCGTGTGCACGCACACATTCAGAAAGCTGTGTCTCCGGTGCGATGAAGCGATGACAGAAGGAGGTTGCTAGGTAGCCTGTTTATACGTTGCTTGGTCCGCTGAGCTTAGGGTCAGCCCCCAAATCTATTATTGTCCTCGTGTACTGTGTGGATGAACAGACATGATAAAAAGTTCAACATGAAAAGTATTGATTTCCTTTTGAAGTGTCAAAACCACAACTTTCGACGCAAGGTTATTTATAATAAGAAATTGGCCTATAAATTATGTGCCGTTTTAAAGTTTGATGTGTACAAAGTTTGGAAAAGCGATGATTTGGTATACCATTCTGAAAAAAACTATAGCGATCGCTTGATGAACAAAGTGAAAAAGTGCTTGGAGAAAGTTCATAGTAGCTAATATCATTATAGGCATTGGCCTACATGTAACAACGAGCAGAGTGAATACACTGACCTGGGTTAACTGTCCTTTTCGGTGAGGGGAGGGGGGGGGGGCTGGGTTGTGCCTTTTTAAATGGTGGGTATATACTTCAAATAATAAATTTGCTTGAAAGGCTTAATCAATCCTTTGAAAGTAGAATATCCACTAACTAAAGAGAAATAAACAGTATTGTATTACTGAAAAACTATAATGAAAAAATAACTATTCTTCTACCTCAACATTCTAACAAAGTAACATAATAAAAGCTCAAACCGACAAACAAAATGTAAACCATGCACATCTTTAAGTCCTATTTCTTTTCAATAATTATTAGGCTGAATAGTTTTCAGGGGACAATTAATCCTGGAATTGCGACATTATGTATAGGATAACTTAATCCAACGACCGAATAACGCATAAACTGTTTTCATTAATTAATGACATGGTTGGTATTCACTCTTCAGATCACTGATCAAATGCATAAACCGCTTTGGCCGATTTCCAATCACCATTTTCATGCTCTCTCAAACAAGTAAACACACTATTTATCATGAAGTAAGAGGCAATTATCTAAATTGTCAAAGAGCAATCTACTTTCTGCTCTGTTCGGTTTACTTCGTCATTCGTCGTTTTTTAATTTCAAAAACACATTATCATTTGTTCTGCTCTGTATCTCACCGGCAAGGAATGAGTATACGTATTATTTGAAAAGTATGAAGACCACACATCAATAGTCACCTTCGTTACAATAAAGTTGCAAAAGTGATTATACAGTATATATTTATATAAAATCCTGAAGGGAAACAAAATCGTTAATGTAATCTTTAGATCAGGATAAGGAAAATGAACCTGTAATGCCTTCTTACCCCCGATTCAGGAGGTAACAAATTTGTACATTAAAAAACTGTAAATATCTCGTAATTTTTCAACTGAAAATAAAATACATGTAATGGGATGTATCGGAGATAATATACCGATACTGCACAGTGGTGGATCTAGGGGGCACCCCCCCCCCCCGGTAAAAAAGGGGAAGGGGGGAAAGAAAAGAGAGAAAGGGAGAAAAAGGAGGGGAAAGAAAAAGGAGGGGGAAAAGAAGAAAAAGGGAAGAGAGAAAGAAGAAGAAAAGAGGGAGGAGAGAAAAGGGGAGAGGAGAAAAAGGAGGGGAAAGAAAAAAAAAGGGAAGAGAGAGGAGAGCAAAGGCGGAAAAGGAAGAAATTGGGAAAGACGGAGGAGAAAAAAGGGGGAAAGAAGAATAATGAGAAGTAAAAAGAAAGAAATCCCTACTCTTGGCAGTGGCGGATCAACGGGGGAGGGGGGTTAGGGGGTTTAACCCCCCCCCCCCCTGGGCTGCCAAGTGAATATGTGATGTGCGTAGAAAAACGCCATCATGATTGTGTCCAGACCCACACAGTATCCGCATCGTCATTGGGTCAACCCCCCCCCCCGAACTGTATATTAAACTATTACTTGATGTAAAAAGACGTTATCATGCACTGCTTTTTCTGTTCATATCCAGGAAGTGCCTAAAAATGCGCCTAATGTGATATTATAATTGCAAATGCTTTCTACTCTAGGAGGGGGTTCTGACCCCCTCCCAGACCCACTCCCGCTTGGTCGCTACGCTCCCTCGCCGCTGACGCCTCGCTCTATCGTTTTTCATATATTCCACCCCATGCAATTTTGTGCCCCTCCCCCCCCCCCCCGGTAAGAAATTCCTGGATCCGCCACTGCTGCACATGGGTTTTGAATGTCAAAATGGTACTGGGCATAATAATGATGTGCGAAGTTCAATTAAGTAAGCGCTAGCTCTCTCGGTAACCTTCAAAATGTAGCCAGGTGATGAGGTTATAATGACTTCATTAAGTACAGTGCCAATAACCTCTAAAAATATTGATGCCAAATTATGATCAATTATATTTTTTAATAATTCACAATAAAAGCAGACATATTGAGCGCGTACACAATGCACTCTTTAATTGAAACTTCCATGCATTATCGGTGCCTGCAATTCAGCTCATAACATTACTTGTCTTGGGATTTTTCAATAATGAAATGTTCAAAGTTCACTTTGTCTACAGAGGTCTAGCTCCATGACTTAGTTTAGTTTTCGATTAGTTTATCTATTAATCGGTGTTTAGCCCTGTGTGAGGACGATATTTACATAGGAGTTCCAACTATTACATCCTTTACTCAATATACTGTAGGTTAATTCATAACTCCTTGTTCATACCATTATCCCCAAATAATTTCCCTTAGAGGAATCATAATTGTAAGCCTATACGTACTGGAGGAAATTTCACAGTACTCGCATGCATTTGAGCAGAAGAGTCGCAAGATGGCACGTATGTAGATGTGACCCGAGCCGTATCATGCAAGACAATTACCCCCTGGATAATCACCCCCGGGAAATTACCCCCCCCGTAAAAACTACCCGACAAAGACAATAATATAACCCCCACCCAAATTTTAAATGGGAAGTCCACCCTGATAATAAGTTGGTTTAAATAAAATCATAATTTTTTTAGGGTGTAATTTTATTGTCCACGGGGGGGGGGGGGGGTAATTCCCCGGGGTAAATTATCCTCGGGGGTGGTTTTCCTTAGGGGGGGGGGGTGATTTTCCGGGGAGTAATTGTCCTTGGGGGGGGGGGGGGTAATTGTCCCGGTAGTAGTTTCTGGGGGTGATTGCCCAGGGGGTAATTATCCCAAAACCGTCACACCCAATTCAAACTTCTATGTCGGCAATTTTGTGAAAACATAATTGCTTGAAATGTTTGCCCTATATAACTTATTGGCATATTTTCCGCCCCCCCCCCCCTGCAGTCAAAACGGTCTGGTTACACCCCTGAACTCGAGAACTCCATCATATGCATTGATAACATGTTGATCTTCCTCGAGATCTAAGTCTTTAAAATAAATAAAAGCTCTTACAAACACAAGGTGTTCAGTCCTATCGGAACCCCTTGCCACTGAAATGTCAATATCACAAGTTAAGGCTAAAGTGCATCGTGCTTTTTCACACAAATCTAGATCGCTCTATTCAACAAGACAGTGGTCGACGATTCTACACATCGCTGTTATACATCTACAGTGTTTCATCTTGGATATAATACCATCGTGTGAAGTGTGACAAGGATGTGATGATTTGTATGATTATGTGCGCTTGTCTGTGTACTGGAGTATTGAACTATCAATGACATTCTCATATTGGACTCTAACGATCAATTATCAACTGAACGAGCGAGATTTATGACCGAACCATGGCAAACAACTGCTCCTACACACCCCTGGCAAACGAAATGCTGGAAAGTATGACAATCATCATTATATTTTATCTGCTTACATGAATACCAGGATGAAATTATTTTGAAGTCGTGATTGATGTGATGGTGAAATGAACATAAACGTGTTTCCTGAGTCAAAATTCTAGTAAATGAAAAAACGCACTCTACTTCACAACGCCTTGCTATCTAGATCTTCATTTTGCATCAATTATCAGTGTGTCTGCAGATGATGCTTGCAGATTATAAGCATTATGATTTTTAATGACCTGTAAACAACGGAATCGATATCTAGTTCAATAATATTGTTTTTTCGAATGATCTCATTACTAGTTGTATAGATCCATGCACTTTGTTCGATGAAATGATACGGAAATAGATTCTGTCCGTGTTCTTCTCTATATCCCAAGTTTTGTAACCTTTAAATATTCTCGGATATTTATACGGAAGAACGCTTTCCGCTCTGTGATGACAATGCTATTGAGATTGTTTCGTTATTCGTTAGTTTAGAATGGCATTTGGAAAGAGATGTGACGGTTTTCAGAATATGGGACTTTTTAAACAAACTGTTGGTAAAATGAAATATAGTATAAACTGGAAGACACATGTTAACCATATTGCCTCCAAGATTTCAAGTGCAATAGGTATTCTTTATGTTGTCCATAAATTATTTCCTTTGCCAATCTTATGTAACCTTTATAATACATTGCTGCTTCCTTACTTGTCGTATGCAAATATTGTTTGGGGCAACTGCTCAGTAACCCTTCTGAATACTTTTAGTTCTTCAAAAGAAAGCCATACGCTTGATAATCAAATATTCTTACCGAGCACATACTGCACCCCTATTTAAACGGATGAATATTTTAAATGTTAATTCTATATATATTATGCAGCTTAGTCAATTCATGTTCCAGTACAAACATAACAACTTGCCACCTGTCTTTGATGACCTTTTTATTCTGAACGCTTCTATTCATTCATATGCTACAAGAAATGCAAGTAGTTTCCATATACCCATAGCTAAGACTTCTTTTTTACAAAAACGGATACCCTTCAATGGACCTATGTTATGGAGTCATGTTCCACCTGACATCAAAAATTGTTCTTCATTGTATTAATTTAAGGCTAAGTTAAGATTATTCCTGATAAGTAATCCATCCTTTACAACATTCACATATAGGTAGATGCATCCCCCCCCCCTGTCTTTGATATTTTCCTCCCTCTTCTTTCTCGTTATTGGTACCACCTCCTCATCATTTTACCTTATATTTAATTTTAAGTTTTAATTGTATAATTGTTTTTTGTATTGGGGGTAGTCCTCGACACATCATTTTTGATTTTTGACTACCCCTTCCACATTTGCTGATTTTTTTTCTTTTTAAAACATACATTGCTCCAAATGGAGTCGTTTTATATAATTATGATGGATGTACATGTTCTATTATTGTATTGTATGTATATATTTTATTTTATGTAGCTCCCTATGTTTTGCATTTGTGGAGAAATAAATTGAACTTGATATTACATTAATGATGAATCAAATAAAATCAATTTTTATGTCAAGTTCCGACCTTGTATGTCAAAATTGTCAAAATAACCAATTGACAAAAAAGAGTGTGAAAAGCAAGGTACATTCTTTTGGAAGGGGTCGGGGCAAAAGCGATCAAAAACTACAGATTGGTAGAAAATTAGTAAATTAAGTTTTAGAAAACTTTCTTTGATTTGTTATTCAAAGTTATGTTTATGATATATTTTCTCTTATTTTAATTTCAAGATCTTCTAGAGGACAACCCTCAGATGCTACCCATCTTAATCACATGTAGTATCATCACATTGATAGAAGTGATTCTATTCTTCGAAGCTTGGTTGTGGGTGTTAAGGTATATACCTTACAGTGATCGACGAACAAGTATTGTCTGGCTGATAGGCATCTACCCGGTAAGTATAAGGGCGTCCTGCATGTGTTATGAGGATAATAATTCACATTTTGGCTAGCATTAGTCTAACGGATATTTAGATTGTGGATGTGTCGTGGTATAGTGGTTTATTCACTTGACTCTCAATCCAAGGGTTGACGGTTCGAATCCCAGCCCGACTAACGTTCTCTGACAAGCCATTAATCCACATTTGCCACTCTCCCCAGGTCTTCTACCTCTTTTTCTTCTTCTTCTTCTTCTTCCTAATATTATTATTATTATTATTATTATCATCATCACCAATTGTATATACCAAGATAACCGATGAATGCAAACAAATATGTTTATTATCAAATGATGACATTTTTATTGGATATTGGTTACATACCTCCCCCTTCCCCCATCCATAAGATGAAAAGAACAACTCTCTTTTAAAAACAGAACACGCACAATGACATTAAAATAATATTGTCCGATATAGTGAGAAAATTAAGTAATGTTTAATGTGTCGTACGGCTTACCTTTAATTAAGTTACAATGTGTACATGGTTTTTAATTTGCATGCATGGTTAAGCGAGACCAACTGAAAACTAAATTTGTTTTTGTTTTTGTGAGAGGTGTTTAGCCTTGGCTGTCATAATGTTCGTTTTTTTTGTTTTCCATTCTAATATGTTTTCCATTCTGAAATTATTTTTTACGGCACCACTCCTATATACCGTATCTAAGTATAGGCACCATTGTGTCAGAGGAAATCGATTCCGGTAGAACATGATTATAATCAGTCGATCATTAATCGTCAGACGGGCAGTGAAGTATTCACGTGATAATACAAAAGGTAATAACAGTAATGACATTGCTAATGACTCGCTATATATACATTGAGGATTTATAACGAACTTAATCACATACCACAATACAAAGAAAAGGGAACGCGTGTCATTAATGGTGATGATAACATTCGCTCTTGTCACATGCTCTTTTCATCATAGAACCGAAGACCATTTTATCGGCAACATATTTATGGTTGGATTTTGTTTATAAGTGTAGGTCCTGGCAGTGTAACAATAATGATCATAAAATATTATGGATACGGGTGTTCAATCACATGGTCCTCTGATTGATTGATGATAATGATTAAATCACCCATCCGCATTCACTGATTGATGATACCTGGTTACTATGGTTACCGTAAGGTTGCAGGGAGTCTGATTAGATGGGCCCAATTTGTGAATAAATTACTTTTAGTTCTCATATCAAATATAATTAAATACATATCTCATGCAACCATAACATTATTGTTGTTGGAGATATTATTATTGGTTATGAAAATAAAACTAATGTTCTATTAATCTCCAGGTTTTCTGTGCAACATGTTTACTTGGTCTGTACATCCCAAGGGCAGCTGGACTGTGTACTCTCACTGGAACAGCGTAAGCACTTTAATCGATTTGTCTTTCAAGTCTAATTTATTTGTATTCGTTAATCATTTCATTTCATGTTTATCTTTTCCTGTTTTATTTTATTTTGCCTTAAACATTTGCACTTCATGACGAGTATTTTTTTCCATTTTGCATTCGCAATTTTGTATTATTGCATAGGCCTACGTTTATATGAAGAAATTATTGCAGGCTTATAGATTGATTAAGAAAAGGATTTTGGAAAAACGGCATCAAACGCAGACCGTTTCGTTCTATTTGAAAATTGATTCTATTCAAAAAACTCAATATTGATTCTCGCAATTATTGTATTTACTCTACCATCCGATTAAAATGGTAGTTCATGGAAAAGATCACATTCATCAATGAAAAATGTAATTTAAAAGCAATCAGAGTTAATATGGAACGGTTTCAGAAAAAATACCAATAATCTGAATTCAATTAGTGATTGACTTGTGAATTTATGGATAATAATTACGAATTACCTGTTGAATATATAACTTGCACATGAATACGCCCGGATGAAGAGACCTATATAGGCCTATATTCAATCAGTTTGTGTAGAAAGCTATATAAGTTTTATTGGAGCCGGATATATTCCCCTTAAGTTTTAGCATTGATAAATATGATATCATCGGATCTTCCCTAACTATAATATAAACACTGAGATAAGTAACAAGTTATAAAACAAACATCCAATACTAAGGGCAAAATGTCAAAAGCCGTCAGATCATTGAAACAAATGAGATAATGTATATTCGAGTCAACAATCTCGCGATAACATACGGAAACTGAAAGGTAATTTACTTTGATTTATCGGCTGAACTGATCAAAGATCAAGTCTAATGAGCAAGCCTAATTTCCTGACTGAGATAATAATTGTACCCACTGATTAAAGTAACAGACACATGAAATTAATATTAATCGTATTCAATGAGTTCCCTTTCAAGAAAACGGAGAGTCTCTTCACAACTACTTTTAACAATTGAAACATGAACATATTTCGTGGGTTATCCTGTTCTAGCTGACTTAGTGTTGATACGTTATTCTTTTATATTGTTGTATGTTGGATGCTTGGCGAATAAAATTAATCAGTCAATCAATCATGATAAATTTATTTCTAATACAATTATGAAAATGTCTGATATTGCCTTTACTCAACTAAATTGTGTTGGTCATAAAATCTCAACTCTGATTGTACTCTATTCTCTATTTGCCGATTTCATCTTCTAAAACTTGACGGCTCATCGCGTGACTTATATACGAGCCGTTTTTATAAATATTCAGTGTTATCATTATAAACTATAAATTGGTTATAAAGGTGTTATGAATTAAAGATGCCTAGCAATCATGTTTCTAAATTATTCGTGTTACTGTTTGTTTCGTAGTTTTTTCGCCGTCTGCCTTTACCAGTTCATCACCTTGATCGTTGATTATTTCGGTGGTCTCGATGCCATGATCATTACGATGAATGGAACCAAGTTTTCTCTCGCTAGACCACCACTGTTGTGTCTGTTCCGGTGCTTACCGAAATTCGAAATGACAAGGTGAGAGCTTACCTTACTAAAAGTAACAATTCCAGCTTCCAGTTTAAGAACTCTGTCTTATGAAATAATTGTGTGTACAGTATATATGCACAACCATAAAATGCATATCACGAACATACACGGTAAAGACGCTTCGATCCATAACGTTAATGAATTTTTTCCATTAATCGGGGAATTATTGGCAGATGTTTGCCTTTTTCTTATTCAATTTTGTCAGTATATATTCGTTTCGTCTACATCCTCCATCATTTAAAAGTGCTGGCTTTACACTAATGTTCAGGGTCAGTAATGACGAAACAAAGATAGTGACAGCTTCGAAAAAGCAGTTTACATGAAAGTCTTTGAGTTAAAAATGTACATGGCTCATAAAACACATGCATGAAAAGAAAGGTATAGGTGAGATAGCTACCCTGTTATCTATGTACAGTCAAATCTGGTCAAACCTGAGTTAACGACCACATGTCTACAAAGATCACATTCCCCGCCTTGAAAATGGTTTCTCATTGAAACATGTACTAAAGGAAGTTAATGAACCTGCACGTAAAGACCACCCAATTGTAAAGACCACATTTCTTGTCTCCCTTGGGTGGTCTTTATACACAGGTTTCACTGTATATTTCAGTCTATTTGTTTAAGTTCGCATTTAAACAGTAATAAAATGTATATCAAGTAAGTCACAAAGTCGAAAATATTGTCTTTTAAATTTATGTTATTCAGACATTTTATCATGAAATCATCAATGAAACATTACTAACTGATTTTGTGACACAATTTGTGTTGTTTTCAATCTGAAGGAGAAACTACCGTATATTGGAAACGTGCGTTCTACAGACTGCTATCATAAGACCTGTCATTCTCTTCATAACAGAGGTTCTGAAAATCGATGGATCACTCAATGAAAACCCGGTAAAAATATTTATTGTTATTATGGTCATCGGGTCTTTTAAATTAATTTTCATTTCGAATACACAACGAAAATTTTGTCTATTCGGTCGTTATAACTTGTTTCTTGTTGCCCTGTAAGTGTGAACCACTAAAGGAGCTCGTTGCAGGAGTGGAGTGTGTTTGATTAAAAACGTTTAATATCTAGAGCGGGGCCCTGTAAGACAAAATATGCCGCCTAGATAGCAATTGATCGTACGATCGATTATGGCGATTGATTGCTTTGACCATTATGTGCAATCAATCGCAATATTCAATCGTACCATCAATAGCTATCTAGGCGGCATATTTTGTATAACGGAGCCCGGTACGCTACATAGGCATGCAGGTACCTAAAAGTCATAATCGTAAGGAATGTAATGATGGGAGAGAGATAGAAAAAAAAAGAGAGAGAGAGAAAGAGAGAGACAGAGAGAGACAGAGAGAGGGGGAGGGTAGAGATAGAGAGGGGGAGGGGAGAGGAAGAAGGAAACTTGAATATTCTAGACATTTTCAGGACACTGGCCGACTTTTATATTCTAATTAAGCTTTCACTAAATTTTGAGCACTTCTGCCGACATAATTTAATTTTATATAAAACAATAATTCAGACACTTCGTCATTAGAAATATGTTAATGCTTTTTTATGCTGGTCGATCACCATATGTGTTGATGCTATTATTCATGCATTTTGATTTATTTTATCAAGGACGTCGCCGCGACTACCACGCTCATATTAAACTGCATCACACTAGTATCGGCCATCTTTGCTGTCTCAGCCCTCATCGTTTTCTTCTCTGCCAGTAAAAACTTTCTGAAACCATACAGAATCCAAATCAAGTTTCTGTGTGTGCAGACGGCTCTCATTCTCAGCAACGTCCAGTCCGTTCTCCTCATCATCCTCACTCGATTTGATGTCATCAAGTGCAATAAACCATTTGACACTCCCGACAGGGGATACCGTAAGTCGGTTGTATAACAGTTTTATGAGGGATGGACAAAAATTTGTGGCAAAACATGAACACTTCCGAAAGAACATCTCTTACAAAGGACTTTTAAATCAAAGTGGAAGAAAAGAACAAGAAATAGAAGAACAAGAATAAGGAGAAGAAGGGAAGAATAAGGAGAAGAAGAAGAAATAAGACTAAGAAGAAAAGGAGGGAAAAAAAGAATAAGAAAAAGAAAGAAGAAGAGGAGAAGAAGAAGATTAAACATTAAGCAGGAGGAGCAGGAGAGGGGGGAAGAAGGAATGCCTATAACGGTGGCCGTGTATACTAAAGGCATCAAGTCGTGATGCAGATCTATTCTGTGTGCTTAAGTCCTAACATAACAAATTATAGGCCTGTCTTCTGTTAGCAGTGAATACAGTGTACTAAAATTTCCAGTCAGATTCCCGTTTGTGAGACTACACCAGATCTCATAGGTCAAATTTTGTCGCACATGCTATCAATCATTGATTTTTTCTCTTTTTCGCATTCACTCTTTATTTCTGATGTATTCATTTATTTATTTTTTCTTTTCCAGAGTGGCATTGTTTCCTCCTGACCGTAGAGAGTGCGATCATGTTCATACCAACCCTCCTAATATTCCGCACTACCAATGGAAATGTTACCCGAATCAGACGCGTTCGTCCAAGCACTTTCTCCGGTATGATGCCAAGCGATGGGATACCAAATGAATATTCTCCTTTACTACATCCTAAAGATCGTTCAAAATCGTTCGGTCCGGTCAAGGAGTTATGACGACAAAAGAACAGTAAGAAAGCTAAGAAAATTAAGAAGATGGAAGAGAGGGGAATATATTTCTATGGAGATATTTGATAGTAGAAGTCTTGAATGAAACGATGATTTCTGTGACGCTATAAATAATAATATCGGGTGTTTGGTAGAGAGACAGTACCTTTGATGGTTGGAGATCTTCACAGTCTGCAAACATCATTATTTCTGGGCCCCGTTTCATAAACCTGGTTATTAATAAAAAGTTGCAATAACTGTTATAAGCTACTGAAATCGTGGCGACTGATATTTGTCAAAGAATTCTATCATTTAATTGATAACTAGTTTGATGAAACAGGCCCCTGAAGTGATTTATGAAATAGTGTGTTGTTGTTGGAGTGTATGTAATCAAAATACATATCAGTCTATATTACTTACATATATATATATCCATGTCTCATTAAGGTTAGCAAATTAACCTTTGTAACAATTTATTTTGTGTACAATACAATCGGAATGAAAGTTTAAAGTTTAGCATGGCTAATGTAAAATATGCACTGAAATATTGGACTAATTCTTGTTACTGACAGTTCTTGCAGGTGTTTGTAGCAAACTGTTTATGAACCTATTTTAATGTAGATGACACATCGTAAAATTGATTAATATAGATTTTCATCAGCCATCTGAGCCAATTTTCTTATCAAATGAACAAAACGGTCAATAAATAATCAGTTGGCCAATCAATTAAATTGATCTATCAGTCAATCAATAAATAAATCAAACACTCAATTAATCAAAACAATAAAACCCTGTACAGTACAATAAAAAAGTAAATTAATCAACCAATCACTTTCAATCAATGAATCAATCATAAACTAATGAAAGAGATGCAAATTAAGACAATTTGATAGAAAATGCATTGAGAGATAGGGATATCAAAGTAAATTTTATTTTCTGCTAAAACATCTATAAACAATGTTCATTATGCAATACATTTCAATGCAAGATGGATGTATTCTAAAATCTGAAATTCAACATGATTTGAAAGTTTGAAACTTTCACTAGCAATCATCTGTCATCACATGTGATACTTTCATCCCTGTTAAGAAAATGTGACAAATGGTTCTGATTTTGAACTGTCATGACCAAGTCATTGCTCCTGAACCAGGACAATGTAGAAAGTGCTTTCAATGATATACTTTTGAGTTGAATACCAAGTATTAATTGAGTATAGTAATCTTGAGGAAACTGCAATAGATATTTCTGATGAACCAAATAAAATGTCATGCCTGAATTAAACATGTCCCTGCTACATAAATGACAGCTAGGCATATTCATAAAGAAGGGCATACAAGTATGACATAGACTAAAATTAAAATGGTATATCAATTCACAATATCCTCCCAATATTTGTTAAGTAGCCCAGCCAAATTAAGGAAATATTACTATCACAAAGAACTTTGTCCTTTCCAAGAAAATATGAGCAACAAAAGAATGTTGGTGACAGAATGGCAAGTTTTAAACATATTTCGGTCCCATTACAAGCGTTCTACACAACTTGTGATTTGGAAAGTTCATAATAATTATGTGTTAGGATCCAAACTTCAGCAACAAATATTGATATGGAATCAAATATGAAACATATTATTCATATATGTGTGGTAGTAGATATAAGTAACTCAACAATTAGCAGAATTTTTTCTCTATTGCTGACATGGTACTGTCCCAAACACGGAATGATAAACTATATTGGTATGTTTCGTGGCCAAGAGAAATTTGCTCTTAGTTATAATGTAATTCCCTCATGCATGTCATTCATTGGAAGTTGAAGTATCATTTCTTTGTTGTGTGTTTGTGTTTTTGTGTTAAAAAAAAAGCTGTAGTTCAGTGCTTCGAATAAAACATGAAAATAACTTAATACCTGGATTACCTGTATACTTCTTGTCTATTACAATAGGATCTAAACTTACTAGGTTAGTTAAATATCAGCCTAAGAAAAATATTTCTTGAATGTATATGAACAAATATGGGTCCATAACTTCATATACAATATTATAAAGTGTACACAAAAATAATAGAATCCATTTTTGACCAAGATTTCTTCAAAATTGTAATAGAGTTCAGAAGTTGTGAGGAAAATAAAAACATTTTTAAGCTACCGGTACTTTCTAAAATTGTACCCAACTGGCATATCCTAGCATGATACACCCTACTATAATGGTCAATAATTAACACCTCGTAAAAAAAGAGAACGTTTACAGTATTTAATCTTAGTAACTGCCATTAAATAGAAAAGTATGTAGCAATGAGTACCAAACTTCATTTTAATAGCCTTGATGGGGCAAGGATGGGATAGGAATATGAGTGCACATGATTAAATCGGGCAGGGGGGGGGGGGGGGAGCAGTGGTTTATATTTTGTACGGGTGGGAGGGGGTGAGATGAGTGGTTGGCATGAGTGGATCGCTCTAGTAGCTACGTCCAAAGAGCGTGTACTTCTTGGCATCATTCTTACAGTCTGGGTGTATGCAGTGCGTACCAGGAGCGATCTCCGTTGGCTGCTTGAATGGGATGCACAATGCCTTCGCACCCATAGAGGGAGCCCCTTCTACCATATCTCGGTCTCTGTAAATGGATGGAAACAAGAGGACATGATTGGGCTTCATTGAAATCTTATATCATAAATTATATACCTCTCTTTAGAAATCTAGCCATCTGATTGGTCGAAATTGGAGTCGTGATTTTAGCCATTTCCGTAAAGAAAAGAAAAATGCCAGTAATAGTCATTAGTTCACGAGTGGGATTCCCGCAAGATTCCGGATACCAGGAAAATAGTTAAATTTTGCTGCGATCCCCATTGGTTTACGTGAAAAAATTGCTTTGAGCGAGCGCGGATACCATACATTGCTTTTTGTCTGTGAATCCCAAATGAAAATAACATTCAGTCATCTTTCCATCGAAGATTAACAGACAGTGTCTCAGACTTTCTGTGATGTTTTAACCAGTCTTTACTCAAGAAAAGGATAAGGTAAGAATTCTTTGTAGATTTGTTTGTGAATTCGGTATATAAAAGATATATGGACTGCTTTAATATTCAAAGTAAAGCTGTTTCTATACTGGCTCAAGGGGACGTTACATCCTGAAATGACCCTAATATAGCAGGATATAATGTCCCATTCAGCCTATAGAAACAGCGATGCCTCTTTTAGCAGTCGATATATCTATATTATAAAATGATCTTCTGAACTTCAACTTATCATAGAGTGATTCAAGATTTCATGGCATTCTACTTCCATTCCTTTGACTGATTCAATCTGGATTTTCTCTCGAACTTTAGATACTATACTGAAGCAGCTCCTGAACATATAATACCATGTTTCATCTATAACCTCATAATTACAATGTACACATTTTATTTACATTATAAGTAAAGTTGAGATCTTCTGCAGAAATATGTAGAATAATGAATATGCCATGACACACTTCAAGAAAAAGAAAATGAGGGATGTGAAAAAAAATGAAAGAGGTAAGAGCTTACCTTGCACTGTCTTTCTTGATCCTGTCTTCACATGGAATATCACCACAGTATGGAACAAGGAGAAGCTGAAAAATAAAAACAATAATCATGTAATAACTAGATGGAATTCAACTGCGTGCAGTCGAAAATGATGCCTCCGTCATAGAGCAATTTTACAAACCAAAACAGAAGAAATTTTTCAAATTCAAATTCATTTGTAATCCATTAACAGGTTCTCAGAATATTGTGATTACAAGCAATTTCTCATATACATATATGACCCTTTGAACTTTGACCTCATGACCCTAAAATATACTCAGTACATTGGCTCTGCAAGATGTCCTGAGTTAAATAGTAATCCATCTGTCAGTTCTAATGAGAATGCGTTCACAAGCTATTTTTGCATACATAATGAGCCCATGACCTTTGACCTCATGACCCAAGAATCTAATCAGTTCATTGGCTCTGCAAGATACATACATGATCTAAGTTTGGCAGGAATCCATCAATCTGTTCTAATGATAATGCGATCACAAGCCATTTTTGCATACATAATGAGCCGCGTGACCTTTGACCTTGACCTCATGACCCCCAAAATCTAATCAGTTCATCGGCTCTGCAAGTAACGTACATGACCAAAGTTCGGCAGGAATCCATCAATCTGTTCTTGAGATAACGCGATCACGAGCTGTTTTTGCATATATAATGAGCCCTGTGACCTTTGACCTCGTGACCCCAAACTCTAATCAGTTCATTGGCTCTGCAAGATAAATACATGACCAAAGTTTGGCAGGGATCCATCAATCGGGTCTTCAGATAACGCGATCACGAGCTGTTTTTGCATACATAATGAGCCCTGTGACCTTTGACCTTTGACCTCGTGACCCCAAAATCTAATCAGTTCATCGGCTCTGCAAGATACATACATGACCAAAGTTTGGCAGGAATCCATCAATCGGTTCTTTAGATAACGCGATCACGAGAACGGGACGTACGGACGGACAACCCGAAAACATAATGCCTCCGGCTACTTCGTAACGGAGGCATAAAAATAATGATAATAATAGGCATTTGTATACCGCCATCTATCTAGAAATTCTATTCCGAGGCGCACCAACTATTACCCCGGCTTTAGCCTAGCTGCCATTACAGCGCTCCAGCATTTCAAGGAATAAATTTCTGCTAGGTACCCATTTACCTCAGCTGGGTCGAGTGTGGCAAATGAAGATTAATGCCTTGCCTAAGGACATTAGTGCTGTTTCATAGATCGAACCACGACCTTTGAATTTCAAGTCAAGTGCTTAAACCACTTGACTACGACACTTATAATAGTTGAATTCACTATCAACTACCGGTAATCATTTTGCAGCGTGAAATTTTCATGAATCTCATGGGTCTAGACAAGGAATAGTATTTGAGAAAGTTCCATGCTTGTGATAGTTTCTGGTTTGACAGGAGTTCCATGAACACCAACATTGAAATATGATAAAAACATAATTATGTGCTTATTTGTTCAGCTATATCCTCTCATGCTCCCATAAATTCACACCGTCTCCTAGAATGACCAATTATACCAAAGTGCTTACAGTAATATTATTACCCGGTCACTGGATTGATTTCTTATTCTGCACATTACAGTGCACAGTCTCTACTGACTGGGAGCATTCCAGCTGGTCGCCTTTTGCGTATCTAACCAAAACAACGTTGGCTTTCTATTGGGTACCCATTTAAGATGTGGGCGGAGAGGAGCACTGTAGATGAAATATCTTGCTCAAGGACATAACTGCAGTGCCGGGGCTCGAAACATGACCTTAACATTTCCCGTCAAAAGATTAATAATAATAATAATAATGATAGTGTAAACTTATAGAGCACACACACCGTCCAGGGATGCTCATGGCGCTAGCTCAGCAACAGTTCTCTTTAATACAAGTAAAGTAAATGTTTATTTGATAATAGAGTTAAACCACTCAACACTTCTGTTTTAATTATCATTCAAAGTGTCTTTAAATCTTATAAATTCCCTAGAAAGCAATGTATTTACCTTCTTTTCATCCAGTCTATCGCCAAACTCTTTCCAGGAGCTGGTGACTGCAATGCAACCATCAAGATCCTTCTTAGCACTGTAAAAAAAAACAAAAAAAACAAACAAAATATATATTATGATGCATTGATGTATGAATTGATATTTAAGAAGTAGTGGAGGTAGAGAGGTAGGTAGGTAGGTAGAGAGAGAGAGAGAGAGAGAGAGGGGGGGGGGGGGGAGAAGTGCAACAAAGGGAAAGAGTGAACAAGAGAGGGACATATATACATATATATATAAAGAGAGAGAGAGAGATAAAGGGAGAGAGAGGGAAAGAGTGAAAGAGAGAGAGATAGATAAAGGGAGAGAGAAGGCAGGGGATTACCCTTATACTGATATCTTGAAATTTGTTTAACTATGTTTAATGGAGAACATTAAGTTTAATTCCATGGCAATCAATGACTTACCTAGCAAACATGTCATTTTGGATCTGATCGAGCAGCTCAGTAACCTTGGCAACAGATTGAGCCTCAGGGAATGTGGCCTTGGCTCCAGTGTCTCGTCTGCAAGCGATGAACTCCTGCTTGCTCATGTCACGTGGTCCGATCTCAATACGGACTGGCACTCCCTATATTCAAACAAGGTTAATAATTAAACAAATTATATATCAATTACATGTAATGGTCAATAGCTAAGTGGATTCGTGGAATTAACAGGTACTGGACACAGAACCTGACCTGAGGTTACATTGTTACAGCACACTTTCAAATTTCCTAGTCCCAGTGCAGTGAAAGCACTTTTAATGAAATATTCCTGGCCCCTTTAGTTGGATTCTAGCCAATATGATAACCAAAAAAATAAAGAGACAATCAACACACATTTGAAAATTCTGACTGCATGAATGTTTTTGATGGTGACATCTATCTGCTGTTGGATGGATTTCAGGAGAGATAAAGGGTTAGGGTTGCAATGGGCTTTGGGGTAGGTGGAGGGTTAGGGTTGGCCTAGGGTTGATGTTAGGAATTTGGATAGAGAAGGAAATTGACAGGGGTGTACTTATCACCAGTTTGTGTTGTAGAAACATTTCAACATCAGAAGTTTTGACACAACTCTAATTTATTGCAACTTCCTACATTTACAGTCTTTGCAAATAAACACTGGAGGGCAGTAGAGAAAGAAATTAGACCAGAGAGAAACTTGATGACTCACCTTGAGTTCCCAATGGTTGAACTTCCATCCAGGAGAGTAGTTATCTCTGAGATCACTCTGAGCTCTGATTCCACCAGCCTTCAGGGTCTTCACAAAGTTATGGCACTTGTCTAGGAGTTTGTTTTTCTGCTCATCGGTAGTCTTGGCTGTGATGCCACATGGTATGACGATAGCCTATCGATCCAAACCGTAAAGTGAACATAGTAATATATATATATATATATATATATATATACAGGAGTCTCGCAAGTGCATAACTCCTCTGTTGCATATTACTAAGTATGGGGATTTCCCAAAATAACTATATAGATGAGTTGAGTTGAGGTTCAAATACAGTTCAAATACAGTAATATAACAATAATAATAATAATAAATGAATGTTTAACAAATATATGAAATGTTTTTATAAAAAACCCCAAAGCTCTTCTGACTGTTTAGAGTCAGTGATCGACTAAATGGCTTTTTAAACACTTTAAATAGATTGAACTGTTTTCAACTGGTAAATATCACATGGAGAATGTGTCTCTTATATCTGTCTGATTGGTAGTCATTCATCTCACAATGCTGTGTTATAGTCTGCACCAGGAATGAGAGACATCCTGTAAAATTGTACACAACATTAGTAAATCAGGATAATTTGAAGTAACATACCTGAACGCAAGCTACCCTTGGTGGTAGTACCAGACCCTGATCATCTCCATGCACCATACACATCACACCAATGGTTCGGGTGGTTATACCCCACGAGTTCTGGAACACATACTTGTGGGCATTCGGCTACGAGAAGGAAGATAAATCACATGGTAAGTAGATTTAATTGACATCATTCAACCACTTTTCTTTACTTCATCAGCCTTTTAATACTGAGCTGCAATATTTGTTTAGGCCCCCCCCCCCTCTCCTTGACCACACCTTCTACTAATGACCAATCGTCTAAAACTTTACTATTTAACTTGGAAGCCTTGTAATTGAAGAAAGAGAATTAATCCATTCATTTATCAATTTTAATTTGTTACTAATCTGATGCAAGAAAGGAGGGGCCTTGGAGAAGAACTTATATAGAAGTTTTTTCCACAAGACATTTTTTTAAAAATCATATGAATCTCTTTTCAACTCTATTTTTTTCTATATTTCATTGTTCGTAAATTCTGCTATTAAAGATTTTAATCTAAGTAGTATCCATACTCTCAAGCACTTCAGATAATTTTTCAAGAGATTACAACTCTTCTACATCTTAAAGAACAAATGAATTGTTTGTCCTTGACATCCACTGTGCACTATATCCCCTATGATCATACAAGGCATTAAGTCACGACTACTCACCACATCTGGATCCTCAAACTTGATGTCAAACATCTTGGCAAAGTTCTGCCCTAGATGGTGAGATGTTGCACCCTATACACAAAATACATGCAAGATCAAGACAAAAATATTAAAATTTATTGGTTCAATTTTCCGTGATATAAATGCCATCTTCATAGAAGAAGTTGCCACTATTAATGAGAAGCTATAAAGCTCGAAAAATATAGGACCTTGGGATATTTTGTATTTTCACTTTGATGCAAGTGGAATAACTTGTGCTTTGGGAAGAGACCAGGAAAGCACTTGTATGGTATATTGTCACTGCTCATTGTAACTACTTATGCGGGTGGGCATTAAACAATCAATATTCTCAGAAAAAGCCAAGACAATGGAAATTACATAGTAAGGAACATGGCAGTTTACATCATTACATAATAATCCTGGAATAGAAAACTCATTCTCCATCGTGAAAACTAAACTTAAAATGACATGCAGTTGTGTTTTGGACTCTCTCATTTATTTGAATATTAGTTCTCATAGATATATAGATAACTTACCTGAATAGCTCTACCACTGGCCTTGACGAAGGCTTCCACGGTGGTGGTGAAATCACCTCCAGCAAACTTCTCTTTGAGGGTCTTCTCGCCCCTGACCACCGGGATGGCTAGCAGGTGTTCATACACCTGTGCATAGAGCTCTAGAATGGTGTAGACTTCCTCCACGCATTCCTCCCTGTTAGCCCATGCTGTATGGCCCTCCTGCCAAAGGAACTCACGAGTGCGCAGGAATGGCTGCGGATGCTTGAACTCCCATCTCTGTATTAAACACGAGTAATAATCATATTGTTAATGTGCACGGTGAAAGGTAAAGTTGGTCATAAAATTCAAGTCAACCTGTATATCTGTCTATAGAGTGGTGAAGTGTGACATCATAAAAATCTATTTTTAGAATTTCTCAAATTTTTCTTCATTTTCCGAAAGAGCATCAAAAATAACATCATAACATTAGAAACAGAGCAAAATAACACTGAGCTCCTCCAGGATATCTTTTTATTCATATGGTCATATCTCAGCCAATACTTAACATATGCAATTGGTTTTCGACATTTGGACATTATTTTTGATGCTCTTTTGGAAAATCAAGAAAAATTTGAGAAATTCTAAAAATCGATTTTTATGATGTCACAGCTTCGGTACTCTATTACATGTTATGTATACGGTTTCCATGTATATTACTCTTGATTGCCTACTAGGCCTATAGATATTTGGGAGGAAACTTGAATGCATGCCACTCTTGTAGGAATTTGCCTTGAATTTCGTTCTTTGTGCACACGTTAGCATAACTGGAACGCAATGTCTGGTTTATTTCTTAAGTATTAATTGATGCAAACGTGTTCACATTTAGCCAAAGTAGTTCTTACACTATGTAACTAGTCTAAAGGGTTGTCAAAAATTATCTACTTAGTTATGACAGCGAAAGCATCATGAATCCAGAGACACTTGTTAGCCAATCACATAATTGTGTTGTTCACTTCAGATATATTTACTATAATTTTCATTGTTTGTATCTGGACTACAATCTCCAATGCATCACATAATGGCAGCATGATTGAATCTGCTCACCACAACGTTGCACCACTGGTTGAGTTTGATGGGTAGATCTCTGTGAGACTGCACCCACTTCGAGTACGACGTGTACATCGCTGAAACATAAAACAATTATGTACACATTGAAGGTAAAATGGTTTATATGCTTGTATATCTGCAATTAAAACATTTCAAATAATTATTTCACCCCCAAGCCTTGACATATACACAGAATCCCGTTAGACATGAAGTTGTTTTTGTTATTATTCTTGCTCTTTTCACCCAATAACAAAGTATTTGTAGAGCCAATACAGTAATTAAATTTGTAAAGTGAAATGACATAAATAAAGTTCAGGTTCAAGCACAAAACAAGGGCTGTGCCAAGACCACGTATCAGAGGTATACATGACATGAGTCTATCATTACTATACTCAAGCATAAATCACACACATGTAACACACAGGCATATAAGGGGACAGAAAGTCATACTTCGAACTTGAAAAGAAGAATAGAAGAAAGTAAATTTATTTTCTTACCAGTTTCACTGGTTGGTCGGATGGCAATAGGTTCAGCGAGCTCAGATTGACCACTTCTAGTTACCCAGGCAACCTGCAAAGAACCATGAAATCTCACTTTAATCTCTTAAAGAAGCTAGGCGAAGAAATTTGACATAATCACTCAAAATGGGCAAATTATGCATGTCCGGATAGCGTAAACCAATTTGAACACACACATTCTGCTCTAAAGTCTTGTAAATATAAATGAAACGCGGTAAGAAGCTTTTTCCAAGAACCTCCTCAAACTTCTATTCCTGGCTTGAACAGTTTGTTCGCGCAGTAGGCCGATTATGACGCCACTGGTTGGGCACGATCACAATTCTAGGCCTCGAGCTCGCCTCTCGCACAGCTCGCATGCGGTATTTTGCATAGGCCTATACGTATTCATTATCCAGACTTTGCATGCTTCATATCCTGACCAGAATGTGGAATAACAATCTCTAGAAATCATGTAATTACATATAATATTAAGCAAATTTAGGTTATATAATACGAGGGGTGAATCGTGCGATTCGATTTGTCCAAATACCCTTCCGTTCTGTGTAATTTGCTGAGATGTTTTGCATTTGTTCGGTCATCATGCCTTGCCCTTGGCGTGATAGTGATTGCTGTTGATTATATACGGAGACAATAATGATGAGTGAATCGCGAGCTTCCCTTTGCATGTTTATGTCCTGCAGCTGCAGTTCTATTTATGAATGCATGGTGCATATTTGTAATTGATTTTCGCCAAATATAACCTCACATCTGATCGTCTTTGTTTTGTTATCCGTGAAATTTGCTAAAAAGCCCTAAACATCCCGACAAATGCGAAAATGTCTCGCCCAGTCACCCCAGTGACAAGGTGCATGACAGATCGATCGCCAGTTGAGCGGGGCCGGGGGAGCTGAGCGGCAGCCGGCAGCTCAGCCAGCTCGCGCTGATATACTATCACTGGACTTGCACCAGCATCGACGCCGTCTTCTCCGAATTGTTCTCTTTTTTCCATCTCTCCTACACCCTAATCATCATCATTGTCACTATCAGTATACCACTGTCACTAGTTGTGGAGCTGTGCTCATCAAATTCGAATTCTAAATCGAGCAAAACCTCTTCTTCGAGCTCGGACATTTTGATCAGATATTTAGCGTTTGAGTGGCGTTTGTAACGTATAATGCATGCAGGCGAGAGTTGTGTGAGAGCTCTTGGGAGCACTCTCGCGCTCATGTGCCCAACCTCCTACGTCACAAATCGTACGTCACAATAGCGGGCCGATCGAGGGCGGAATAATCGGGTAGTAATTTCACCACTTTTAATAGCAGATAAGTCAATTCTGTAACAATTTTTGATAACTAAATATGAACCATTAGAAAGATTGTAACATTAACTTTGCAATGATACCAACATTATTAAGGTTAAAAGCCTTTTGAAACCTTCGCTCAGCTTCCTTAATAAAATTATGTTTGCGCAATGTTGTTTTACACAATAATCAATGCAAAAACAACTAAAAATTACACCCCCCAAAAAATATTTCTTCCCTTTAACGAATCTAGATAAGATTATACCGGTAGACACACTGCACTCAGTGACGTATTTTGTCAACATTTGGTAGAAGTAATAGACCACATGAACTGCATAAATACAATGAATAAGGTAATAATATATCTATAAAGTGTTCATAGACATTGTTGATGTATGTAAATTCACAATATCATTATCGTTTAGAACTACAATCATGAGAACAGCTCTTTTTACAAGTTACTCTGACAATCTCACAGTGGTAAGAAAAACATGAAACCTGACAGTGTGAACATACCTCTGGTGAGAAGTCAGCGATATGTTCCTTCTCCCGTTCCAGCGCTGCCTGGGATACAAAGATGGGGAAGTAGGTGTTCTCCACGCCAAGCTTCTTGATCCCAGCGTCAAAGAAAGCAACAATCTTCTCCCAGATGGAGTAGGACCAGGGACGAAGCACGTAGCAACCGCTCACATCATAGTACTCAATCATCTCAGACTTGGTGATTACCTAGAAACACAGTTACACACATTTCAAGCATAATTGGGTTGTTTAATGCACAGTTTATATGGTCCTATTGAATTGCATGTTTTGGGAAAATGTCACTGCTGTATTCAGTATCTTGATACAAGTCATTCTGTGGTTATACTTTGCACATATTTATGCTTTTAAAAAAAAAAAAAAAAAAGGAAAATTCTATATCTTAGAGTATATCAATGGAGGGATCTACTTTGTATTATTAAGACTTCCTTTTGTATTATTTCAAGAATCTGTTTGCACATGCAAGCAGAAGAAGCTTACGTAATATGCTAGAACCATCTATGAATATAAAAAGTAAAATATTTCTTATTGATTTTCTTATTGGTTTGCTTGCTCTATACTACTTTGGTATGAATCAGTCATATTTTCAGGACAATGATGTAAACTACAATAGAGTTGCTCAGTATGGAAATTCTTTATAAAAAGCTGGATTTACGGTCAATTTACTGTAAGTTTTGATGATAAAGAGGTGGATAGAGCAAACCTACCTGTGAATACCATTCACTGAGATCTTCTCCTTTCTTTGCTTCTAGTCCTAGTCTAGTCTGCTTCTTAGAGTCTCCCTCAGCTGCTCCTGCGCTCTCCTTACTCTCTGCTCCACCTCCTTTCTGCTTGGCTCCACCTGCCTTGTTCTGCTTCTCTTTCTTCTCCTTGCTTTTGCCTCTATCGCTGGAGCCACCTGGAGGCTTGTAGTCTGTGCCAATCAGACCTTTGTAGTCGGCTTTCAATGCTAGCAGTGCTTTCACTGCGGCATCTATGTCTCCCTGAATGTTTCATGACAATATATAAATATAGAGATTATATTAAATTAAAGCTGAGAGAGTTCAGTACAAGTTGAACAATATTTTTAGAATAAATACGAACTAACATCAAAATAATATTTTGTTCACAAGGGGTCTTTACAAATTATTTATCCTTATCTTAGAAATGTTCTTTCTCTCCTTGGCAGTAATTATGAAAGTATCCAGATCTATTTCATCATCAACTCTCATGTACTTTCTACCAAAAAGTACATTTCTTCTTTTCAGAGTTGCATCTTGGATATATGTTTAATGCATCGCCTACAGGAACTTGGTGATTCCTTTATATAGCCTATGGGAATAACAGAATTTACTGTCCATGAATGAAGTTAATATGCGGTCGCTATCTGCATGCTGCAAGCAGTCTATGTATACAATCTTCCTGGGTTTAACTGACATCATGATCTTCTTGATAAAAACATCTGACCCGTGTCTGACATACCTTGTCAGCTTTACTTGACTTGAGTGTACGGACTTTATCTCCCTGGGTCGTGATCTTTGCAACAATGGCGTCTGCCTCTGGACCCCCTGATGCAGGAGCATTCTCCTTCTTGACAGCAGGAGCGGAGGAGGCAGGAGCTGCTCCTGGTTTGTAGTCCTTGCCAGTCGCTTTCTTGTAGTCTGCCTTGTGAGCTAGAAGAGTCTTCACTGCGACATCTACTTCTCCCTGAATGTTTCACACAAATATATATAAATATGTAAATTAAATCAAATTAAAGCTGAGGGAGATATCAGTACAAGTAGGAAGTAATTACATATTTTGAACAATATCTTTAATACAAACTAGCATCAAAATAAGATTTGTGTTCACAAGGTATCTTTAAGAATTTTCTATCCTTATCTTATGAATATCTCTTATAAATCACTATCACCGCTCATGTATTTTCTAGCAAAAAGTACCGTACAGTTTTTTCTTTTCAGAATTGCATATTGGACATTAGTTAATACATCTCCTATATGAACTTGGTGATTCTTGGCGATACCTTTATATAACCTAGGAAATGAAAGAATTCAATTGCCAATGGATGAAGTAACAAGGGAAACGCTCTCGGCGGTCTCGCCTGCATAACGCAATTCAATATGATAAACCAGAACGTCAATGACGTACATTGTAGTGCTCATCCGCATCTCGCAACAACAAATATCGTGGTACACTTTTGAACTGGTCAAAAAATAAAAATGTGATGCCCTGGAAGGGACATAATTTCATTTCATTTGCATAAAGTACCATAAATAATCAATGGAGCAAAATCTCAAAATTCTGTGTAGAAGTTTAGTGTTCCAAATTTAGCTCTACCAGATAAGGCAAACCAAATCAAAATCGGTCAAGAAATGAGGGAGAAGAAGCAATTTTTGTTATTTTTGGAAAAAATTTGCATAAATTACCATTATTAATTAATGGAGAACAATTTCAAAATTCGGTGTAGAAGTTTAGTGTACCAAAGTTAGCTCTACCAGATAAAGCAAACCAAATCAAAATCGGTCAAGAAATGAAGGAGAAGAAGCATTTTTTGTGATTTCAAATAAATTTGCATAAATTAGCATAGATAATGAATTTCACGATTCTGTGTACAAGTTTTAAATCCCCCTCCTAGCCCTATCATATGAAACAATCAGAATCAAAATCGGTTGAAAAATAAGGAAGCATTTTGAAAATCTTGATGATGATGCCACAACATAGTCCAAGTCTGTTGACCTGAAATGACCTTTGACCTTGACTTTGTGATCTGAAATTCTACTCACATGATTGGGGATACTTGATTACCCTATAGTCCAAGTTTCATTGACTCAGAACTTATACTTTAAAAATTATATCAAAAATTCAAAAACTTAACCTTAGGTTAAGTTTTCAATGATGATGCTACAACATAGTCCAAGTCTGTTGACCTGAAATGACCTTTGACCTTGACTTTGTGATCTGAAATTCTACTCACATGATTGGGGATACTTGATTACCCTATAATCCAAGTTTCATTGACTAAGAACCTATACTTTAAAAATTATATCAAAAATTCAAAAACTTAACCTTAGGTTAAGTTTTTGATGTTGACGCCGTCGCCGTCGCCGCCGTCGCCGCCGTCGCTGCCGTCACCGGAAAAGCGGCGCCTATGTCTCGCTTTTTGCTACGCAGGCGAGACAAAAACTTCAATATTTGGTAATATCTGCTACAATATCTGCTACATGCTACAATCTTCCTAGTACTAACTGGCATCCTGATCTTCTTGATAAAGATATTTGACCTTCCTTTGACATACCTTGTCAGCTTTGTTTGACTTGAGTGTACGGACTTTATCTCCCTGGGTCGTGATCTTTGCAACAATGGCGTCTACCTCTGGACCCCCTGATGCAGGAGGAGCATTCTCCTTCTTGACAGCAGGAGCAGAGGAGGCAGGAGCTGCTCCTGGTTTGTAGTCTTTGCCAGTCGCTTTCTTGTAGTCTGCCTTGAGAGCTAGCAGAGTCTTCACTGCAACATCAATCTCAGCCTGTCAGAAAGAGTAAGATGAAGAAATTGTGATTTGAATTATGTAAGAGCATCATGATAACATAGAAACTAGATGGAACTTCAACAGTGCGCAGTCAAAAATGATGCCTCCCCCAAACAGAAGCATCTTTCAAATTCAAGTTTAATTGTAATCAATTAACATGTTCTCAGGATATCGTGATAACAAGCTATTTTTCATATACATGTATGGCCATTGTATCTTTGACCTCATAACTCTAAAATCTAATCAGTTCATTGGCTTTGCAAGATACATACATGTCTTGAGTTTGATGGTAATTCGTTCATCGGTTCTTGATATAACGCGATCACTAGCTATTTTTGCATACATAATAAGCACTGTGACCTTTAACCTCGTGACCCCAAAATCTATTCAATTCATCAGCTCTGCAAGATACATACATGACCAAAGTTTGGCAGGAATCCATCAATCGATTCTTGATATAATGCTATCACGAGGACGGGACGTACGGACGGACAACCCGAAAACCCAAAATCCGGCTACTTTGTAGCGGAGGCATAACAATATTTGACCTGTGTCTGACATACCTTGTCAGCTTTACTTGACTTGAGTGTACGGACTTTATCTCCCTGGGTCGTGATCTTTGCAACAATGGCGTCTGCCTCTGGACCCCCTGATGCAGGAGGAGCATTCTCCTTCTTGACAGCAGGAGCAGAGGAGGCAGGAGCTGCTCCTGGTTTGTAGTCTTTGCCAGTCGCTTTCTTGTAGTCTGCCTTGAGAGCTAGCAGAGTCTTCACTGCAACATCAATCTCAGCCTGTCAGAAAGAGTAAGATGAAGGAATTGTGATTTGAAGTATGTAAGAGCATCATGATAACATAGAAATAAAATAACACGGGTGAAAGAAGACAAAACATGACTCCAGCACCACCTTTGGTGGCAAAGTATAACAAATAGGAGAAACAAGGTCAATAGAGAAGTCCTCTATTGGAATGCCATGTGTCTGTCATCAAACACTGAACCTTGAACTTCATCATAGTTTATATACCCATTCATAAGAACAGGATGGTTACTACATAAGATCAGGAAAGTACAAGAAGAAACAGATTGTGAAGAACTTCATCATAGTTTGATATACCCATCATAAGAACAGGATGGTTACTACATAAGACAAGGCATGTACTAGAGAAACAGATTGTGTAGTTTCTACCTTAGGAGCTTTATTGCTCTTGAGAGTCCTGACTTTGTCCCCTTGCGCAGTGATCTTGCCCTCCAAACCATCTGCACCACCAGTCTCAGTCTTAGGAGTCTCCGCAATCTCGGCCTTGGCTGGGGCTGCTCCTGGTTTATAGTCCTGTCCAGTTTGGTTCTTATAGTCTGCCTTCAGAGCAAGAAGGACCTTAACTACGGCATCTATTTCAGTCTACGAGAGAGTCAAACAGTGGAAATGTTAATTACAATATTTTATACAAATCGGGATGGTCAAATTTGGGAATTAACTTTCATTCAATTTTATGAGGATTCCTGATGATTCAAATCTTGAATACACAAAATTAGCATAACTTATAAATTAAAAGAAAAACAGGTGTTGAAGTTCATTTTTTTTAAATCAAAAAAAGAATAAAACTTATGTAACTTATGAATTAAGGAAAAAGAAGTGTGCTGAGGTCCTTTTGATTTCTATGTATGAATACAATATTTAACAATGGATAAAGAGCTTAAATATGAAACCTGCCAGATTTATAGGAACATTATACTAGATGTCACTTTAAGTTCAAAATTAGAAAGGACTAGAATGAAGTATTTTACCTTTGGGGCCTTGCTTGACTTGAGGGCTCTGACCTTGTCACCTTGAGCTGTGATCTTTGCAACCAAGTCACCGCCATCTCCCGTAGAGGGTTCCACAGCAGCCGCAGCGGGGGCACTCTTCACCGTCTCCTTCTTCACTGTCTCCTTCTTGGTCTGTTTTGGCACTTTCTTAGCCTAACAGATTAAAATAAAAAACATTCTAACCAAGATTAGTGTGCCATTCAAGATTCAAGACACTTCAGAGAAACAGTGAAATTTATTTAGGTTGAGAAATAAAGATGATAAATTAATCATATCATGTGATGTTTGTTCCTCTCATTACTCATTAAGTACCCTAATAAGGTACTACTTCAAGCAAGAACTAAATCAAACTTATCCTGTACAATAACCTACTATATCTTCAAACATTACTAAAAGCATCCATCCAAAGAAGGTAAAATTGCACTCTTTTGACCAGTCATTATTCATAGATTACTGATATACATGAATGAGATAACAAGATCAGGGGAACTCTTGAGTCTCTGACATACGCATGAAAATAAATAATGGTATCAAAGTGCTCAGTATAAAAAATATAAGTAACGAGAAACAATGAACACATGAGAGCTCAAGCGAAGACAGTTTTCATCAAAGACTGTTATCCAGAGCTGCCAACCTTGTGCGACCAAACAATGGAACCATGATGGCAAAAAAAAAGGGATTTGAAGCAAAAAAAAAGAAATTATTAAAACAAAACTTATAACCATGCGCAACATTTTGATTTTTGCATATTAGGACCTATAGTTTATATAAGGGCAGTTGTTTGACGTGCGGTATGAAGAAGAAAAAAAAGAAGAAAAAAAAAGAAATTATAAAAATGATATTAAAATAACGTATTTTATGATTAAAAACGTGCTACCGTAATTTTGGGAAAAACGTAATGGTCGGCAGCTCTGGTTATCATTCACATGGTAAATAGATGTACCCTGACCTTATCAGCTGCTGCAGCTGCTGAACCTGAAGAAGTTTGGCTCTTGGTGTGGCCATCAGGGATGTTGATCAGGATACACGGTGTAGCACGACTTGTGTGCCGACTGAAAAGTGAAATCATACATGAACAAAGAACCAATGATAGAACGTGCTGAAGCCATTGATACAGATCCTCTGAACAGAACTTTCTTCTTTGAAGCCTCTGATTTTTAGCAATTGGATATCTCTAATAATCTAGGTGCAATTCAACTTTGTTCAAATTCTAAGAACTAAATTTTAATATAATTTTATAGCAAAGTAAAGTGCTTATTGAATATTGTGATATGATTTTGAAACAATTTAAAATCTGCATTCTTCCAAGCAAAGAACTTCACTACTCTAGATCTCTCTCAGCTATCAATACATAGGTTCCCAGGATATGAAAAAATATTGTAACTTTTATCACAAAAAAGTGTTTTTTTTCTTTCTCCCTTTCTTTCTTGTTCCCTCTTTCATATTTTGTATCCTCTAGTCTCCTGCAACTTTTGAAAACAGGGATAAGTTTCTTGAAATTGTCACAAGCCTAAGTTCCTGGACATCCCATTTGAAATGCGTAATATAGAAATGCTATTTCTTTCAACGGTAAGTCCACAAACCTAGCCGATTACATTTTGGAAAAACTGGCACCAGATTACTATATTGAACTTAAAGTGCAATACAACAGCACTTTCTAATCTTATTATAAACAAGGGTTGTCTTGATTTGATCTTTACCTCTGTGGTTCATATGCCTGATCACAAATGAAGAAACCTTTCCTCTGGATCTGGATGATTTCACCTTTCTTGACCGATGCTAGCTCAGGGTCACCAATGATACTTGTATCCTCCTACATTATATAAAACAACAACAACAATTAAAAATATGGCTTAATTCACTCACGGTAGCCTCATTGGTATTAAAACTGCTCTTCCTAAGGCTACAGCCATCATAATCAGTATTATCTGAACACTGCCAGGTACCCACCCATGCCATACACCTGGGTCAAGGAGGATAATTTTAGCTAAAACACCTTGTCCTATATAAGCACTAAGCAGGGCTTGAACCCAGGACCTTTCTGAGAGTCATGAGCCTTCATCAATATCATACAGTGCTCTTGTCAATGATAATAACTATACTTGAATGTTTTATGACAAACAATCTTTCTTGACAATTCTTTTTGCCCTAATGGCACTGTACATCTGATTATGTATACATATATTCCAACATTCTTTCATCACTAATTTGCAGAAGGCAAAATAAATGTAGGCACAATAAATGAAAGAAAGTTCATAAAATAATCTGAACATAATATTTGGCATGACAAGCTGTCACTAATTATCTTTTGATGCAAGAAGTAGCTATAGTTTTCAACTGTACAATGTGTAAAAACATAACTCACATAAAATAGCAATTGAGAGACATTTGAAAACCTATATCGCTTATTACACAAATATTATGTAACATTACATCTATAAATACAAAACCACTCCAATTAAATTCCCTGAATTCTTCTTACCCTTGATTTCTTGTTGACGTAGTCCTTGAAGTCTTCATCTTTAGCCAGAATGCCCTTGGTGATGATGTTATCATAATGGATCATGACAGCCTCTATGAACGGAGCCTTCTCAGTTTCACCCAACCACGTCACTTTGATAGTGTTCTTGAAGTTCTACAAGAAAGAATTGTATAAATGGGATGACAAAATAAATCTACTACAAAATTTACGACATATGTTTGTTTAATGGCAAGCTATGATGTCATCATAGTGGATCATGGAGGCTTCTGGGGGGTGTTTCACAAAGATCCTAAGTCTAACTTTTGGAGAGCCATTTGTAGCAAAAATTCAAGTATTTCAGACTTTTCATACATTCCACGTCAAGAACAGGAAATCTCCTTGATAATAGAAAATATGAATGATTTTAATCAACATTTTATGCCTTTTGAAATTACTTTTACAAATTATTTTCAAAGATTATAACGGCTTTCCATAATTGTAAAGTCCAACTTAGGATCTTTGTGAAACACCCCCCATATGGCTACCCCAAAGCGCATCATATTTTGACATTTCAGACAATAACATATGGTACCATTACTCTACATTCCATGAAAGATCAAATAGCGTACAAGTACCATTAATTAGATATTTATCAAAACTGGAAGTCCAATTATTATCACTGATTTTTCATGAGAAACAATAAATAGTGATTGAGTAACATACTGTAAATCAAGGTAGATTAGATAAACATGAGGGGCATTTACACTGTGTTCCAAACACGCC
Source organism: Strongylocentrotus droebachiensis (assembly GCA_035222895.1). Classification (NCBI taxonomy): domain Eukaryota; kingdom Metazoa; phylum Echinodermata; class Echinoidea; order Camarodonta; family Strongylocentrotidae; genus Strongylocentrotus; species Strongylocentrotus droebachiensis. The sequence goes on from JAVYIG010009946.1 coordinate 61,734, forward strand.
AAAAAATGCCAAACCGGAGCCTGACCGCGATGTTACCAAGGGCAACTACGCTTTACCGGCAGACATGCCAAGCCCGAAACATTCCAAAACGAAGTGTGATCTTTTGGCGTGTTTTGGCGTGTTTGGCAAGTATGACCGCTCGCAGTTGTAACATCGCGATGTTAAGTCAATTGACCTTTAGGAGCGGAGCTAGCTGCCGTCCTTGAAGAAAATGATAGAACGATGTAAACAAAGAATAACATAAGAGAAGGTGATAGAAGGAAGAAACAAAGAATAACATAAGAGAAGGTGATAGAAGGAAGAAACAAAGAATAACATAAGGAAACACAGAAAGAGGAAGTGATAGAATGATAAAAAACAAAGAATAACATAAGAGAAGGTGATAGAAGGAAGAAACAAAGAATAACATAAGGAAACAGAAAGAGGAAGTGATAGAATGATAAAAAACAAAGAATAACATAAGAGAAGGTGATAGAAGGAAGAAACAAAGAATAACATAAGGAAACAGAAAGAGGAAGTGATAGAATGATAAAAAACAAAGAATAGCATAAGAGAAGGTGATAGAAGGAAGAAACAAAGAATAACATAAGGAAACACAGAAAGAGGAATTGATAGAATGATAAAAAACAAAGGATAACATAAGAGAAGGTGATAAAAGGAAGAAACAAAGAATAACATAAGAGAAGGTGATAGAAGGAAGAAACAAAAACTAACATAAGGAAACACTGAAAGAGGAAGACTGATAGAATGATAACAAAACAAAGAATAACATAAGAGAAGGTGATAGAAGGAAGAAACAAAGAATAACATAAGGAAAGACAGAAAGAGGAAAGTTTTTGTATCGGAGTGCCGCGCATGCGCATTACCAACTAAAACACGCCAAAACATCACTGAGCTTTTCAGTCGGTGATGTTTCCGCACAAGTGTAAACTAAGGCTGCGACGGGTAGTCGAATGCTCGAGTACCCGCACGGTTGACAACTACTCGGGTACGATTTCTCGTACCCGAATATTCGGCCGCAAAAAAAAAAAAAATTAAAAAAAAAAAAATTAAAAAAAAAAAATGTCCAGGCCCACGCTTACCCGTGCCAGGGAGAGCGGCAGCCGCTGGCATGGTACCGTCGGTAAAAATGTTTCCCAACTCAAGCACTGTCAAACTCACCTTTCAGAAACTGGGACCAAATGTCCAGATTTCTGTTTGGACTTGAAGGAAAATGGATTATTCTGCCATCTGTGGTTTTTAAAACAGCATTGTTTACTGTTATAGTTCTTATTAAATCGGCGCCTTCAACTGCAACTCAAAGTAAAATTGCATGCGTTTTGGGCGAGGGATCTGAGAAACTGCCGAGTGGTATGGTAGTGGCAAAAAAAGTCAAAAAAGAAAAAAAAGTCAAAAAATCAAAAAATTCTAAAAAAATCAAAAAAATTCAAAAAAATTCAAAAAAATTCAAAAAAATTATTAAAAAACATGGCGTCCGAATACTCGAGTATTCGCCTGTAAGCCTGGGAGTGTACTCGGGTACCTCATTACACTGTTGTGCACAGCCTTAGTGTAAACAGGTGCGCGAAACATCGCGACTTTTCAAAATGAGGTATTTGACAGTATAAATGCGCCTATGGACATACCTTGTTATCTGCATCAAACTCTGCCTCAACTGACTGCACTTTACCATCTGATGCCCTGGAAATAAAGACATTAAAGGTAATTAACAAAAAGTGTAAAACCTCCTACGACCTACAAAATTTGGTCTTAATTTGACACAGCATCTTTCCTATCTTTCTCAAAATGTGGCATATTATGTGAAACATGTTGGATACAAATATACAGGGAAGAGAGACTCACCAGAAAGAAATAAATTTGAATAGTTCTGACATTTTTCAACTTAAATATTATAGTGCATTAGAAGCTACACAAGGTTAAATAGATGCCAGATATGTATAACAATTTGCTTAATAATTCTACACGTTTAAATTGATTTTATTCGTAGTCGTTGAAAATTATCATTGAGAATACAAAGTACAAGTCCATACGAAATAACAAAAATCCGGAAGTGGCCTTCTCCCAAAAAATACTAACACGAGTCTCATAATAAATATCTTCCTACATACAACTAGATGGATCTTCGACTGCATGCAGTCAAAAATGATGCCTCTGCCATAGAGCGATTTTACAAACTAAAACAGAAGCAATTTTTAAATTCCATTTGATTGAAATCTATTAAAAGCTATTTTTCATATACATGTATGACTCATTAATCTTTGACCTCCTGACTCTAAAATCTAATCAGTTCATTGGCTCTGCAAGATACATACATGTCCTTAGTTTGATAATAATCCATCAATCGCTTCTTGAGATAATGCGATCACGAGAACGAGACGTACACACGTACGGACAACCCGATAACTGCAACAGAGATGGCAAACAGAAATCAGTTTCAATTTGACCCTTACTTGACAATCTTCTTGATATTGAGGTTGCCCCAATTGATGAAGGTCACAATTTGACCTTCTGAGAAGGTCACTGCATCTTCCTGGTCGATGAAGACCTTCTTACTGATCCACATCTTCTTCATGCCTACATCAGCATTCTAAAAATAACGAAAAGACTAGATTAGTTAGAAATCAAGACCACAAAGTCTATAGAGTACTGAAGCTGTGACGTCATAAAAATGTATTTTTAGAATTTCTCAATTTTTTCTTCATTTTCTGAAAAAGCATCAAAAATAATTTCCAAACGTTGAAAACCAATTAAATATGTTAAGTATTGGCTGAGATATGAGCATATGACCATCTGAATAAAAATATTTCCTATAGGAACTCAAGTGTTATTTGCTCTGGCTCGTAATGGTTAGGAGCCAGAGCAAATAACACGGAAAAGCCAATAAGTGTCCATACCACTAGTACTTAGGGTTAACATCATATTTATGTTTCATTCATTGCATCTCTGACCACTTCATCATCAATCACTCTCAGTATTCAGTGATCCCTAGGACCTACCTTTGGATGTTTTGCTACCTCTCTACACTCTTCCGGGGCATTGGATACTGTGACAGGTACGGCTCCATCTCGAACAACACCTGTGAACCTTGGAGCGGTGGGGTCAATGACCTTTCGGTTGAAGCTCCATAGCTTATCCCATTCCATCATCACCACAGATCTTGATGATCCCTTCATATCAGAATAAAACAATTATTCTAATCAAAATGAAATTTTGGAATTTATTGATTTGATTAATATGTATTATTACAGTTTTATATTCATAACAACTTGATTGCTATCATTATACTTCACAGTACTGCACTGAATCGATTAGAAGCAACTGAACTGACAAGATTAGTATGAGGTGTGCTGAAATAGTACAGTTTTTTTCCAATATATATACATGTATGTCCTGTAGCTTAATGCTGAGAGAAAAACACACAAACACTCTCTCTCTCTCCAACATAACTAACTGAGCAATGATGAACAGTTCAGTTTAGTCCCTCAATAAACATACCCCCCCCCCTTCTCTCTCCCCCCCCCCCCCTCATTTCTTCCCCTCTCTCTCTCTCTCACCCCCTCTATTTTCCCTTCCAATCTCTCTCACTCTCTGCAAATACCATGTGCATACCTGATGAACAGCTTCATTCCCTCAATAAACATACCCCCCTTCTCTCCCTCTCTCTCTCCCCCCCCCCCCTCATTTCTTGCCGTTACTCTCACCCCTCTATTTTGTCCTTCCCATCTCTCTCACTCTCTATAAATACTTGAGCATTGATGAACAGTTTCAGTCCCTCAATAAACATACTCCCCCCCCTCCCTTCTCTCTTCCCTCCTCATTTCTTCCCCTCTCTCTCTCTCACCCCCTCTATTTTTCCCTTCCCATCTCTCTCACTCTCTGCAAATACCATGTGCATACCTGATGAACAGCTTCAGTCCCTCAATAAACATACCCCCCCCTTCTCTCTCTCTCCCCCCCCCCCCTCATTTTTTCCCGTTACTCTCACCCCTCTATTTTGTCCTTCCCATCAGTCTCACTCTCTGTAAATACCATGTATATACCTGAGCATTGATGAAGAGCTTCAGTCCCTCCACCGTCATGCCTCTCCTGAGGATGCCACGTACCGTTGGGAACCGAGGGTCATCCCTGAGTCACAAAACAGATTTTTTTAAAATAGTTTAGACAGTACCTATGCAAGTTGAAATTTCATTTCGTCCATATAATTTTGTTTACAGATCTTTGTGGAAACTTTAAATTTGTTAGTTTTACACAACTACACACATAGATCTAAATGAGAAAAGAATAGAGACATCTCTGCATATGATATATACAAAACAGTTTGTGAAAAAGAGAAAAGCTGTGCTCTTTAGCAATGTGTATGCCTTTAACAATCACTAATGCCCTATTTTTGCCCACAAATAGCTCAACATAAACATTGAAAAACTTAAGGTTGAGCTTTAACAGATTTCTGTTGCACAAAACATGCACATTCCATAACTGATAGTGTATTAGACTAAACTAGATGGAACTTCGACTGCGCGCAGTCGAAAATGATGCCTCCGTCATAGAGCAAGTTTACAAACCAAAACAGAAGAAATTTTTCAAATTCAAGTTTCATTGTAATCCATTAACAGGTTCTCAGAATATCGTGATTAAAAGCAATTTCTCATATAAATAAATGACCCTTTGATCTTTGACCTCATGACCCTAAAATCTACTCAGTTCATTGGCTCTGCAAGATGTCCTGAGTTAAATAGTAATCCAGCTGTCAGTTCTAATGAAAATGCGTTCACAAGCTATTTTTGCATACATAATGGGCCTATGACATTTGACCTTTGACCTCATGACCCAAGAATCTACTCCGTTCATTGGCTCTGCAAGATACATACATAATCTAAGTTTGGCAGGAATCCATCAATCTGTTCTTGAGATAACGCGATCACGAGCTGTTTTTTGCATACATGAGCCCTGTGACCTTTGAACTTTGGCCTCGTGACCCCAAAATCTAATCAGTTCTTCAGCTCTGCAAGTAACATACATGACCTAAGTTTGGCAGGAATCCATCAATTGGTTCTTGAGATAACGCGATCACAAGCTGTTTTTGCATACATAATGAGCCCTGTGACCTTTGACCTCGTGACCCCAAAATCTAATCAGTTCATCGACTCTGCAAGTAACATACATGACCTAAGTTTGGCAGGAATCCATCAATCGGTTCTTGAGATAACGCGATCACGAGCTGTTTTTGCATACATAATGAGCCCTGTGACCTTTGACCTCGTGACCCCAAAATCTGATCAGTTTATCGGCTCTGCAAGATACATACATGACCAAAGTTTGGCAGGAATCCATCAATCGGTTCTTCAGATAACGCGATCACGAGAACGGGACGTACGGACGGACGGACGGACAACCCGAAAACATAATGCCTCTGGCTACTTCGTAACGGAGGCATAAAAATGTACTCATAGTTTTTTTTTAACTCCAGTGGGTCATTTCAAATAAGAGATTTTAAAAAAAAGAGCATTTTATGAAACTTTTTAATGTTTCTATGTTGAGATTTACCCTACCAGTAAACTAAAATGATCACCGTTATCACTTTTCCTTGCACTTACCATCCATCTACCAATCCATTCTCCACAAACCAGGTAAGCTTTCTCTTGGAGAGCAGAGTATATTGTAGGTTGAGTCTGCTATACTCCCATACATGTGGTTTGCGTAGACCTAGCACATCAATGATGAAATCAAACTGTGGATCTCTGTCGTGATATTCAGTGGTACGTAGAGCATGTGTCACCCCCTCCACGCTATCAACGATCGGGCAAGCAAAGTCATAGGTTGGATACACCCTGGCAGAAGAAAGAACAAGAAAAAATAAAATATATATTTGATCAGAATGTATGATATATGCCACGATCTTCCAGAGGTAAGACATATGTTTTTCTCAACTCACAATACATAATATGAAGATATCAAGAATAATAATAATAATTTCAACTTATAAAGCACACATATCCATTCTAAAAGACTGCTCAAGGCACTCAATGGTTCTAAGCTGCTGTGAAGTTTTCTTTCTCTGTAAGTTAAGTATTACACAAAAGAGAGGTGACAAAATTATCTAAATCTCTCCTAATTTCTATATGATTGTATTTCTTCCTTTGTTTTTTTTTAAATCTCCTGTCATATTTTACAAAGCAAATGACTTTATTGGAAGTTGTCCTTATCCAAATGATTCATAAAGGAGATCCAACTTGTGTCCTGAAATTTGAATCCTTATTTTTTTTTTTTAAATGGTACGATGACTGGCTGACTTACTTGTACTTGGTACCAGTGCGTACATGGACTTCATTCTTACAGCGGTACATGGTTGGATCCCTCAGGCAGCCATTGTCTGACTTCATGTCAATCTTGAGCCGAAGACAACATTTCTGACCTGTGGCACTTCCCTTCACCATCTCATTCCACATCTCAAAGTTCTTCTCTACAGCTAGAATTACACATCAAGAAAACATATTAGCAGCTTATAAGCTCACTTTAAAAAGATTTTTCATCTGTTAAAACCTCTATCACAAGACGTAGAGAGTTACTAGAATAGAGATCTTTAGTTATTTCTTGTGAATGATCTTAGATAGTTCCTTTTAATGCCTTATATTAATACATTCCCAACTTCTGTTCAATAAATAAGAATAATTTAGATTATCTTGCTACTACAAAACAATTTACTTCCTGCTTTAATCACACTCAATTCTTTATAAAGGGGAAACTATAAATCATAATAAGAATGTCCCATGACATAACATTCAACATCATGACATATTGTTTTGTAGACATAGATTGACAGCACTAAGAGTGAATAATGGTTTACATTATTTAGATTTACAACCTTTTAGCTCTGGGCATTGACAGATTACTGTAGTGGTAGTGTTACAAGTATATTCTATTACAGCATAGTGAGCACATCCATTCAAGAATCAATAATCCTGTTTACAATACTCCAGTTTACAATACTCAGATTTGAATCCTTTTAGTTCTGGGCAGTAAAGGAGACTTACAATTATGCCAGTTCTTGGAGTGAACCCTCTGCTCTCGCTCCTTCTTCATGGCCTCTGGCTCAGTGTCGTCAGCGTAGGCCTTGCCTTCCTTGATCAGCTTCTCAGCATAGGATTGGATCAGATCAAAGGAATCAGACGTATGGGTGAAGATGTCCGGTTTGATGCCCAGCATGGCAACATCTTCAAGGATGACCTGAGAGAAAAGACAACAGAAGAATGATCAGATCGCAAGAGTCTAAGGGTTGGGTGAAGATGTTTGGTTTGATACCAAGCATGGCTACATCTTCAAGGGATAACCTGAGAGAAAAGAACATAAGAATTACCAATTCACAACAGTTCCAATTATGGGTGAATGTATCTGGTTAGATGGCCCGAGAAATGCAAAACGAGAAAGGGCTCAAACCTTTATATTAGTCTCAACTGGAAACCAACTATTGCCCTTTCAAAAATTCTTATTGTATGATCCTCTGATAAATCATTTACCGATCATATTTACATATAGATCTGAATATGAACTATTAGTAATTAAAACCTATACATTTTTGTCCATACAATGAAATATAAAAGCAAGTTTCCTCCATTTTTTATGGGAATTTTCACAGGTCATGGAAATTGAGGAGAAATGAATGGCAGACAACTGACCTTCTCAAATTCCATATTCTCCTTGGCAGGGTTGGTATCATCGAATCTCATGACCAACTTCCCTTCAAAGGCCAGCTGGTAATACTGGTTCAATAAGGCTGCCTTAGCATGACCAATGTGCAGATATCTGATTGAAAGATGATGAAAATAAATTAATATGATAGATGACAGGGATTGGTTCTACATACAAACATTTTATTGAGATTGAATAAAAGAACAAGGTTTCTCTTGCCAAACAATGATTTGGATCAAGAGTGTGCATTGCGCAACCACTTTTTGATTTGTCACAAGAAACTTGCAAATGAAGACTCTTAGGACTCTTATACAGCAATCTTTATATAAGTTTAAAACTCTCCTTAAAGCATACCTGTTTAAACAGCATTTGATTGAGTTACAGTCAGCATTTACTGCACATATTTCTCCCTTTTATATCTCTCTTATTGAGCACATAGAGATGCTACAGTAGTAATTTGTGCTGTAAAATCACTGTATTATTATTATTATTATTGCAAAAATCTTTGTAAATTAGACATACTGTGACCCAGCTTCAGCCTTAAAAATGGTCATGGAAATGTGGCAAAATATTATGTATGGGGTTTTCCTTTTTGATTTTTAAAACAGAGATTAACTAATTAATCTTTGTTAAGTTAAAATAATTCAAGTTCATTTTTATATGACTTCAGTCACCCTGAACTACATATAATGTAAGATTTTATAAATTATGACTCATCGTTTCCACAAACCTCTCACATAAATATTTCACAATTTTGAATTAAAAGTAATCTTCATTCATAAAGATTTAGTTTAGCCAATAATAAATGCCTATAGTCCACTGTACCTAGGTGTACCTGAGTAGACCTTTCATGATTTGTACTTACCCACTAGCTTCAGGGGGGAACCTGACGACAACCTTGCCCATCTCAGCTCCTGGAAGCTCTACATACCCACCTACATCCTTCTTCTTGCTCTGTAAAACAAGAGAGAGACAGATAGGTACATGTATATCACTACATGACAGTTTGTGTTCCTCCTGGATTCTTGTACATATTGGGTTTGTGAACTGACGTAGGAATTTATTTCATGACATAAACTTCACAGCTAATTATTGAGTCACTAAGGAAGTGACAAATATTTTACAATATGCAATAACCAATACTAATGGTTAAATTGTACAGCAGATACTGTACAGCCAAAATTCAAATATTTATGTGAAAGCTCCAGACATATACAGTGGACAGCGTTTCACTGAAGCTTGAAAAAGAAGGAAGGTACGGAGGTGGGGAATTTAGGCAAATGAAAGCTTGACAACATACCAATGTGTATGAGCTCAATATTGAAATGAAGAAAAAAAAAGAAAATGAAAAATGAAAAATTGAGAAAAAAAATGAATTAAAAAATAAATTTTGGGGATACTATTGGAAATATCAGTCTTTCCTGCTGAACTTTAGCATTAATGATTAATGTGAAATGAAAGTAAAAGGTATCTCTGTAACAAGTAATTGGACTAAAATGACTAGCATATTGCATAATCCAGAAGAACAGCTATGAATATACAAGGGCTGATGAACGGCAAACATTTTCAATTAACAAGGGCAGCTCAGGGTTAATACTGAGCTGAACTAAACAAAACTGATTTCATAAAATATTACACAAATGAAGGGAAGATATACATCTTCAATGATGAAATACAAGGAAATTCAAAACTGGAATTACTCGTTAAATGACCATGATACAATCTCACACTGCAACTGGAAAAGTTTTCTTTATAATTTCCATGAAATTCTTTAAATTTCTAATTGGTCTGAAGGACAGTTCTCTTCTATTTTAGTTGCTGGTTGATGGTAATGAAGGAAGCAAAATGCTTAATAAAACGATAATTTTGCACTCTCAATGACTGATTCCATGAATATTCTTAGTTCTGCTAAAAACTAATTGTGGGATTTAAACGTTAAGAAAATAGAAAACGTTAAGAAAATAGAACAGTTAAGGGAAACAGAAGCCAAAATTGTGTAATGGCTACTGTAACATTAAAACAAATTTACAAATTGCAAATATTTAAGACTGAATGGCTAACACTTTAAAACTTGAAATTAAACTGCAACATTTTCAATTGCATGACAATGGATTTGCTTTACATGCAAGAACATGACTTTCATTTTCTATGATAAGGCATATGCAATACACACTGACAATGTGGTACTCACATCTTCAGATCCTGTAAAAGACAAAGAAAATCCAAAACAACACCATTTCAGAGTTGGAGAAAAAAACTATAAATGTACAGCTTTGTAGGCTCATACCATTTACTACTCCCTTTCATCTTTTGCTCTTTTTACATTTGTCCTTTTTTACTCTCAAAAGCTATATTTGAATCCATATTTTTGTCATATATGCCTTTCAACATAACAGTCTTCAAAGTATAGGTAATGAATGTGTTAGTTATTTGCAAGTTTATCATTACCAATGAATTCTTCTTCTTCCTTAGTATAAAATAAAGGCAGAGAACACCCCAAGATATTATTTCCATTCATTTTTAATATCACCCTATGGCTCAATGACTAATAAAAACAGCTGGCACTGATCTACTAACATCATAGGATTTCTATGTAAACAAGACAAGCAATCAGGTTTCATGCCCAACCCATCAACAGATCCTATAAGGAAACATGTTCTTCATCCTTCCAATGTAAACTGGGATATGCTAAGCATTAAAAAAGGCTAAGAGAGGTTTATGTAATATATTTCATGGGAAGGTATTGTGGAGATATTGGAAAGAGAAAGAGGAAGAAAGAGAGACAGACAGAGAGAAAAAGAAAGAACAAAGGACAAAATAGGGATAGTGCATGTGTATGAGAGATATAATGAAAAAGGCAAAAACCAAAAGGAAGATAAAGAAAAGGGGACAAAAGAAGAAGGAAAAATCACAATAATTGAGGAAAAAAACCTTGAATAAACCCAGACATTACATGTACTCACAACCATGTACATGTATTTCTTCATCTTTCATCTTTAGTCTATTCTCCACACCTACTTACATGTACTCGTATAATGATCAATACCACCGAAAATAAAAACAGTGCTATTTTATTCAATACATACACTCAATTCTTGTTTGGCAGACTCAGGTAGGGCATTGATGACCTTCTGGAACTGGTCTTTGGATCCTAAGAAGCTGAACCAGCGCATCACGTTGGTAGGGGCTTTCCCTTGGGTCACCATCTTACTCCATGGATTGCTCCCTTTGGAAAGTAGAATAAAAGACAAGAGGACACATGATATAACTGATTTAAGGCTTCTTCTGAAGTACTACATACACTATTCTGCATATATCTCATGATTTTTTTTAAAATTTGACTTTCACTCTACTCAAGCTCAAGTTTATATTACATAAATAAAATGATGCACACTGAACTGGCTATTATGGAATATTCTAGATATAACCTAGTCCAGCACTTTGTTATTAAGATTGAACAAACAAAAAAAACATATATATTTACGGTAAAAGGCAGCATTGTTATAAAGCCTTCATTACAACATCATTCATACTTCCAATCTTCTTATTTAAAGTGAGGGTGTTGGCAGGCTAGAAGATGCTTTTGAAGAACTCAATAGGCAGGGACATGTTGCACATGCCATGTGGGTGCACCATCCAGGCAAAGCATGTTTGCTTCACTTAATGATTTGTAAGCATTGCACAAGAACTAACTTAGTTACAATACGGCACTAGTCAACAGGGCCTTAAAAGCACCTTGAGAATGCCATCACTTTAATACTTAAATTCCATATCTGTTCCACTGCATAAAAATAGAAACCTAGTAAAATGTAGATTTAATCACCTTTCAAGGCACCCCACACTGCAAAATCAGCAATAGTCAGCTCATGTCC
>JAVYIG010009947.1:0-73290 GCA_035222895.1 Strongylocentrotus droebachiensis
CCAAAGGTTCCCCTAAGTATCAACAATACACTGCGCAAACTACAACAGTGTATGTCTGATGTTCAGTTATGGGTGTTGGCTAATAAACTGAAACTTAATCAGGACAAGACAGAATTCATGATTGCGGCATCTCAAAAGTACCATCAACAGTTACAGCATGTCCCATCTAAACCCTTTATAGCCTGAGCTATTTTGAAATTGCATAGCCTGGGGGGGGGGGGGGGGGGGGGGGCTTCTAAGCCCCCCCCCCCCCCCCCCCATTGCCGCGAAAAATTTGGATATTTAGGTTAATTTATGTAACTAAGGTAATACAATTTACATTGTAACCATAAATCATATATTCTTCATAATTAAACATTAGTTTTCAATACATATATTCTTCAATACATATATTCTTTGTTATGTATTTCTTTGTTTGTTTAACTTATATATTTTGGTGGTGGTGGTGGTGGTTATTTTACCTTATCTAAGAAAGCATAAATGCTTGTAGTTAAGCAACCAGACGGCCGACGGCTTTAGGTCCTCTCCGATGGACCTGGTAATGAGGATTAATGCCTTACAAAAGGGCACTAGCGCATCGACTTTGTTTCAAACCCGTGTCACTAGGTAATTTGCATATTTAGGGTAATTTATGTATATAAGGTAATACAATTCACATTGTAAATCATAAATCATAATTATATTCTTCATATTTTTAACATAAGTTTTCAATACATATATTCTTTAGACCATTAAAATAATACCAAAAACAAATTGGAAGAGCCAGGTTAATCCAAATGCTATCTGTTGTTTTGATAATTTGTTATGTATTTCTTTGTTTGTTTAACTTATATATTTTGGTGGTGGTGGCGAAAATTTGCATATTTAGGTTAATTTATGTAACTAAGGTAATACAATTCACATTGTAACCATGAATCATATATTCTTCATATTTAAACATTCGTTTTCAATACATATATTCTTTAGACCATTATAATAATACCAAAAACAAATTGGAAGAGCCAGGTAAATCCAAATGCTATCTATTGTTTTGATAATTTGTTATGTATTTCTTTTTTTTAAGGGTTTTTAGGGTTAAACATATCATTTTACCTTTATCTGTTTGCATATTAGGTGTTACCTTTGACAAGCATATGTCAAATCATGTTTCAAAGTATCAAAATCTGTTAATTTCTACTTACGTACCGGTAACCTTAGTAGAATAAGGAAGTTCATAAAGATTCTTCTCATGCAGTTGTAAAATCTCTTGGTTTGGCTTGTGTAGATTATTGTAATCACTACTCTATGGTATATCACATTATGGTCTCAACTCCCTTCAGAGCCTCCAAAATAAAGCAGCACGGCTCACTCCTGGTAAACAAAAAATTGTCCACGTCTCCCCTCTTACCACTGATCTTCACTGGCTATATTCGCGTTAAAGGTAATATGGGGTCATGAATTTCGTTCAAACGAACATATTGGAAGCATACATGCGATCCTACAATATTCAGTGCTCGTTGTCGCGGTTGAAATCGAGTCTAAAGTTACTAAATTGTAAATAATAAACTCTTTTTGTTGTATAGCTCCCTCTCAAGGTCAAGATATTACTTAAGCTAAAAAAACAATGTTTCTTGACTAAAATCGACAGATTCGCTATTCCCATTTGGAAATTATATATCTCAACTACATATTCTGAGATTTTCATGGTTCCGCTACCATTGTACAGCCGTAGGCGCTACTTGGAATTTATCAAAATTTACTGGGAGCACCGGTAAATTTTTATATTCAATTTTTCTCGAAAGCAGAAGTGTTTTAGGAGCTAAATTTTCTAATGCTTATAAGACATCCACATGGGCATCCAAATATATCAAAATTGTAAAGAATCACTATCCACCCAATTTTCAAAATTTCCCAAAACTTTGTATTACCTTTAATAATCGTATTATACATAAGACCTTAAAGCTACTATGTCCCATTTGCAGGCCAAAAAATGAATACCGGTAGGTTAAATTCCAGTGGCATTTGAAAGACAGTACTAATCTAGAACTTCCCCGAAGAGGAAAGGGCTTGAAAATGGCTTCTAGTAGGAAAATAACAACCATTAATTGTCAATCGACTTCAGTGATTGCAATCTCCTAAGTAATAGTCTGATTTTCAGACCCTTTTACCCATCGGTCGTACATTTTGTGCTGCACAAAGATTCAATCAGTAATTTAATTTTGGCCATTACAAGTAGTGGTTTCTGGATGTAGACAAATGTTCATGTACCTGTAACGGCTCATTTTATGTAAGTTATTACCAAAGAAAAAAAGATGTCAGTCAGTCACTCAATAGTGTCTGACAGTGAAGTCTAGAAGGTAAACGGATTTCCTTGCATAAGTTGAATACTAAGACACTGCTAATGTTTAAACTACACAGATAGGACAAACATGACATATTCATAATTCCTGCAAAGTTCTACAGAATATGATGTTGGCTGCAAAAGGGACATAGTAGCTTCTTAAAAATTTGTTCCTCTCGGTTTGTAATTAAAGTGACTTGGTAACATTGTTGAAGGTTGATGAAAAAAAATTGCTTCATTTTTTGTTTAAAATGTTACCGGTACTTACTATATTCCTTCTACTGTACTAACCCTCTGACATGCAAAAAATCCTGAAAAAATTCTCAAACCACGAAGATATCTATGGTTTTCTTTGAAGGCGTCGATGTATGACTTCCTCTAACAGTGATTGACAGTAGATTCTCCCAACCATTTTTGAATTCTCCCAACAATTTTTGAATTCTCCCAACCATTTTTGAAATTTCCCAACCGTTTTTCCATGAAAAAAAGACCTAAAACAGGCTATAAAAAATCTGTCAATACTTAAATGTCTGGAATAGAATGTAGAGCCATTTTATTGCTTTGTGAGATTTCCATTCACCTAAATGTAATTAAATTGTAATAATATAGTTGGGAGAATTAAGGAATCGATCAGATCAGTTTTTCCCAATTTGTACCATGAATAATTGTCCGTTTTCACTCAAATTTTCAGATTATCTTTAATTGTACATCTAGCATTGAAGTCACTACCTTAGCACCACTATCTCTCATCTGAACAATGTTACCAAGTCCCTTTAATGTAAGCTTCGTATGATAATGTTGTCTCTTTTTGTAATTTTGTTTTTGTTTATGCGCTTTGTGTCTGATGAAAATAATAAATTCAATATTATTATTATTATATAATTTTAATCAAAAATGTAATCTCTGCCGACAGCAGTTATTAGAAAATCGTAATTATAAATGGTGACCAATTTTATGTTCTTTTTCTTATTGATTATTACTACTAATAATTATCTTTATTGAAAGTGGCAACTTTTATCAAAGAGGGTGAAATAACCCAGAACAAAATAAATGAGACCATAAAAGGGACGAATCTTGTTGTCATTGGTCAGTTTTGTTTTGTATCAAACTCATTATTTTAGAAAACCTTAGTTTCAACTAATTATTTACCTCAAACCTTGTTATCAAAGAGCCCACCTATATGTCATAGCGAGTACACAGTGGGTAAAGTATGAACATGATCACACACACTTGATTCGGTCCATCTGGAGAAAAGACTTTAATATGTATATCCTAGTAGTATAATTGATATACATGTCTTCTTTTCTACTTTAAATGAACATTAATCTTCTATTGGACAGTATACATACAGTAATATCTAAATTAGTTTCTAAATTAATGCTCCAATTACATTAGTTTTCATTCACTCACTCTTCCTTTGTTTCTGAAAAAAGGCAAACATGACCTACTACTTAAAGGGCCACTAACATAGCCTTTCAAAACATGAATACACCTCTACTTATTAATATTCCAGCCTCTGATTTTTCAGAAAATCTCTAAATTGTTAATAACCATCCATTTTTCACAGTTCTCACGATTGCCGGGCTATGCCCCTCGAAAAAAGGTAATACGGTCACGTGGCTTGAT
This sequence comes from Strongylocentrotus droebachiensis, assembly GCA_035222895.1. Classification (NCBI taxonomy): domain Eukaryota; kingdom Metazoa; phylum Echinodermata; class Echinoidea; order Camarodonta; family Strongylocentrotidae; genus Strongylocentrotus; species Strongylocentrotus droebachiensis. The sequence continues at coordinate 3,947 of JAVYIG010009947.1, forward strand.
GACGCATTTGACGTCATTGCGGGCATGGCCGATTTGATAATATCATAATTAGAAATGACGAAATTGCCAGAAATGTACTGGAATTATCAAGTGCATATTAGGCCTATTTTCGGTTATTTTTTTTCTTCTTTTCATTCTAATTAATATCATAGTTTGCCTTTTTAAGACATTTTAATGCCTAAATCACCCTCCTTTTAGTATTATTGCAGTTTTGAACTCTATAATGCTAGCATTACCACTATATTCATCATCAGTATAACATCATCATCATCATTATCAAGATCGAGATCATTGTTGTTTAGAGAGAGAGAGGGAGCTAGTGAGACAAAGAGAGAAAGACAGTGAGAGAGAGATAGAAATAGAGAGAGAAAGACAGTGAGAGATAGATAGAAAGAGAGAGAAAGATAGACAGAGAGAGAAAGAGAGTGAAAGATAGAGAGAGATAGAAAGACAGTGAGAGAGAGAGAGAGATAAATGGAAAAAGAGAGAGAGAGAAGGCGCATTTATACTGTCAAATACCTCATTTCCTAAAATCGCGATGTGTCGCGCACCCATTTACACTTGTGCTGAAACATCACTGACTGAAAAGCTCAGTGATGTTTTGGCGTGTTTCAGTTAGTAATGCGCATGCGCGGCACTCCGATGCAAAAACTATTATTATATTCTTTATCATTTTTTTCTTTCTGTCTTTCCATATGTTATTCTTTGTTTCTTCCTTCTTTTATGTTATTCCTTGTTTTTTATTATTCTTTGTTTTTTTCTTTTTATCACCTTCTCTTATGTTATTCTTTGTTTTTATCATTCTATCACTTTCTTTTTTTTAAATCATTCTATCACTTTCTTTTATGTTATTCTTTGTTTTGTCCTTCTTTTATGTTATTCTTTGTTTTTACTTTCTATCACCTTCTCTTATGTTATTCTTTGTTTTTATCATTCTATCACTTTCTCTTTCTGTCTTTCCTTATATTATTCTTCGTTTCTTCCTTTTATCACCTTCTCTTTCTGTCTTTCCAAAGACAGAAAGAGAAAGTGATAGAATGATAAAAACAAAGAATAACATAAGAGAAGGTGATAGAAGGAAGAAACAAAGAATAACATAAGAAAAGATAGAAAGAGAAAGTGATAGAATGATAAAAACAAAGAATAACATATATGAGAAGGTGATAGAAGGAAGAAACAAAGAATAACATAAGGAAAGACAGAAAGAGAAAGTGATAGAATGATAAAAACAAGATTAAGGACATGGATGAAAGATGTACCCATTATCACCTCTGATAATTAGCCTTTGTACTCTGACACATGCTTCTTTTATTTTCTCATAAGTGTCAAAACCCTTTCGATAAGTGTCCCCTTTTCTTCTCATCATTAAACGTGCCCCTAATTTCAAGCGACTAAGAGCAATTTCAGGGGCGGATCTAGCTTTTTGCTAAGGGGGGGGGGGGTTGACCAAAATAATGACGATGCAGAGCATCGTCCACGAGCCGCGAAGCGGCGATCCGATTTTTTTTGGGGTGTTTATTTGAACCCCGTAAGTGATGTTTTCCTGGCATCTATTAACACAATGGAGACAATAAAAAGCAGTGCATGATAACGTCTTTTTAAATCAAGTAACAGTTTAATACACAGTTATATCCAGAGTTATCATGTGTTTGGTTAAGTTACCAGATGAGTTGAATATCTTCTCACAATATTTGCACTTGAAAGGGTTTCTCTCCAGCGTGCGTTCTTTTTTCTTTCTTTCTTTTTCTTTTTTTTTTTTTTGGGGGGGGGGGCGCCCAAGGGGGGGGGGGGTTTAAACCCCCTAAACCCCCCCCCCCGTAGATCCGCGCCTGAATTTCCCCCCAAAGATCGCTCGCTCGTAGTGATAGCCTAGAAATAATTATGTAACTTATCAAAGGTCTTTATAGTCTTTCGTTATGAGAATGTGCTTACAACCCATATATATTAATATAGCTCTATGTTATTACCCCATCAGGATTGGGTTTTTCCTCTTTATAAGATGTAATTTTTCGCACTGCGACCTCATAAATCTTAAACATTTTCCTTGCTCGCAAATGAAAGTGTGATGCTTAAGCAATATCTCATACGATGTAAAAAGAGAAACAAATATTGAAATCATCCCTGATAATGTAATCACAATATAGATTTCCCTGTGAAGGTGCCCTTTTTTCCAGAAAGTACCCCTTTTTGTTGGTGCCCTCGCCCCCCACTTTGAAAAGTCACTCTGCTGCCTCTGCGTACCCACCATGTAAAGAAGAATGGTTTGGTATAGGTAAATTGTAAAATTCATCAAAGGCTCACAAATAATCGTTTGATCTTCATTCCATTTTCCAATAATAAATGAGATATATATTGCGCTCCGTGTGTTTTATGTGTGCTATATGTAATCAAAATTCTACGACTTTTATTGGTTGTTAACCCTAATTAGGCCGGGGTATTTGAGATCTTTCTAGTAACGGGGGGGGGGGGGGGGGGGGGGTTATTTTGCCACCCCTAAGATCCCGAAAATCGAAAGATCACAAAAATGTGCACGCATGTCAAGTGAAGTGTATAGAATACCAAGGTAACTTCAATTTTTTGAAAAACTTCACTCATTTGCACCCGGCCTCATTAGGGTTAAAGCAGTAACTTTATGAGAATACACAAGTGTTCACAAATCACCCCCTTTTAGACAATAGAGGTTGGACGTTCTCAACAGTAAATGTGGTACTCAGGCATATGTCATGGTTTATACCTTCAATATACAAACAATTAAAATATTCAAGACAACTGAAATTTAAAAATAAATGTAAGAAACCTTTATAACGACTAAGTATAACTATGATGTTAATTAACGTACGTTTGCTATAATTTAATGCAGTGTCCTTCCAACGCCGTGGAGGTAATTTCAAGCCCAGTTTGGATAATATCGTTGTTTTACCAAACCGCCATCTTTTTTTACTACAATATGTACAAACACACACATTGGCTCTTATTTCCCTCATTTTGGGCAAGTGGGTATAAGTTCTGTTTAGAGAACATAAAGAACAAAATATGGAATAAAATATATTTTTTGTTTTACCCGACAAATTAAGAGTGTATGGTATAAAAATTCAAGAAACTGTTGTTTTTCATAGGTCTCGAGGGCAATCTATCGATTGGAAGAAAAACAAAACGAAAACAGTTGTTGGTATTAACTGACATTCATTTTTTAAAGCATGTTTTGAAGCATCCTTGTGAAACCACATTAACATAATACCTTCAGGGTGATAGGCTAAAACAAACTGATTCTATCAATCAATAATGAATTTAATTGAAATGGTTTATTAATAACATTTCATCGGGCCCAAAGGCCGAATCACAATTTTTTTATTTTTACATATTAAAAATACAAAAATATATACAATCATAACAAATGGGTACAGAAACGATGAAACAACAAGACAAATGCAGCTGCATCTCCTACATTATTGCTTGAAATAAAGTAGACACATTAACACGAATTAAGTCACACCAAAGTCGGGGATAATGCATGCAGTCACGCGTGACACAGTGTGAGAGTGTCTACTTTATTCCAAGCAATACTGTATATGCCTCAGCCCTAAATTCAGTTTAGGAATGGATGGAATTAGTGGAGACATATCACGATGAAAACGAAAAGCCTATCTCTTGTGGTTAAAGGTAAAGACCAGTTTTGGAAACGCCCCAATTTCAAAAAATGAAATGGAAGCTCTTATTACCAATCATGTGAAGGAATATGTTTGACTAATACATGATGATAAAAATTTTGCCGGGAAACCGCCTACTAATTGATATATTTGGTAAATTAGTTTATCTATTGGTCTGTGAGAGATAAACGCACGTGTCACGTACGTGTGCGCATAGTCCCATATACATCTTTCTGTGCACAGTGCTTGTAACTTTACGAATACTGGGCCAAATTTCTTATCATTTTGATGATTCCAAAACCTTGCAGTACACACCAATACTTATATGCTAGATGATCAACCTTTTCTGATCGATTTCACAACGTTTCTTTCACAATGCAATCGCATGACCATAACTGGTCTTTATCTTTAAACCCGATTTCGAACTAACGCTTGAAGCATGCATCGGGTTGAAGCTTTATTACAATGCGGGGCTATAGTGGTTGCCATCAGCACAAATATTAATTAACCATGCAACTCTCTCTTAATTTAATAAGATACATACTTTCATAGATGTATACATACTGGTAATAAAACTGTTCAAGGTCGATAAGTTCTTGTCTTAATGGCACAATAAAATTGGCATGTACATGCAATATCATATCTCCTCTAGCTTCTGATACTAAAGCAACAGGATTAAGGCAGCACATGTTGGAAAAAACAAATAATTAATTGAATATGCTTGAAAATAATCATACAGTCCCTTGCTTCATGTTTGCTACAGTATAAAGCTAATTTATTTGTTCATTGTAAATGGATAATATGCACATTGAATGTTGCAACATACAATGTTAACCAAATTGCAACTGTAATACCAGCTATGCCTAAACCTAACCATAACCTTACACTTGATGATGATATAGAGCACGTAGCTATTGTTGCCAGAGCAAAAGCCAGATTACCACAAGTAAATCAAAGGTAGGTAGATGGCACATGATTGTTCCATGTACGAGCCCTATGGCAGAGGATTTGATATTTAATCCTTGATGTCAGTCCAATAGCTGTTAGATGTACATGTAAACTAGTCTTGCCAGTGCTTATCCTCAATAACATATCATCATTCAGCAGTTACATCTAATTTTTCAATCACATACTACATACATGATTGAAAATGTTTTTATTCTATTAGCAGAAATTATGTTGATCAAATAATGTTATTGCATTTTAAATATAGATGTAAGCAAACAGTTATACCATACATGTATTTCTCACAATTGCACCAGGACTCCGGAGTGTCATATTTGACAGACATGACGCAATACACATGTTCACTATTGTTATTATTACTAGTTGGAGTCCACATGCATGTTCTTGTATAGCATAATATGATAACAACTTGATAATAACTATGCGCTTCCAAAGGACTTTGGACATTATGTAGTGCCACACATGTCATGGCAGTGAATTACCACTTGAATTTGGTGAGAATGCGCTCTGTCCATCAACGATTTTATCCATATTATTGGTCACCATGGCAACGATGCGGCCGAGTTTATGCGACAGTTGACCCAGCATTTCAACAAGGTCTACCATTGGTAGCTTCCTGAGTTCACCATTATCATTGTCCAATGAGAGGGCTTGTTCTACAGATGAGTGTCTATTGCCATCTCGTACGGGACAGCCCATTGGCTCGTTTGAATGACTGGAGCCGACTGCCGTACCTCTGAGAACAGGACTACTCATGATGGAGCGAACGATGTCTGATGATGAGGATGGTGACCCGCCACGCCCATCGGAGCTCATTCCTGAATCACTTTCTCTTCTCGATAGCAGGGGCATAGACTGAACACGCCTCACCAACTCTACTTGGTAACATCTAAGGGTAGAAGAGAGTCGAAATATAAAGTTGTGAAGATGGAAAACTCCATTACATAATACATGTACAACTTTCAGAAAAACAAAATAAAAATGATTTTCTCACCTAAGCCTTTCTGATTTCGCACACCTTTATAATTATTTTCTCAATTGTCGTCTTTGTAATGTATTAATATTTTGTCATGTAACATCGATGGTTACATGTATGATTAATAACATAGACTTTATAACACATACCTCCTATAGGCATTTTTCTTACGACTAGTGGTCTTTATACTTCTTTGTAAGTTTTGAAATAATGATAATAATATTAATACTATTAATAATAATGATAATGATGATGATAATTTTAATAATAATAATACTAATAATACAAATGATAACAAAAATATTGAAAATGATGATAGTAACATGTATATTAATGATAATAATAATATTTATTATATACCTCACTTAAGTAATCCAGCAATCTGATTGGTCGAAATTGCATTCACAAACTTTAACTGTTCCCGAAAATTCGCAGTAATCATGGTTAAAACAGACCTATTTTTCCAATAACCATGGTTATTGGGAAAATAGGTCAGTCTCCATGGTTACCCCATAGGTTTACATGTTAAAAAATGGTTTGAGCGATCGAAGATACCGTACGTGTGCGAAAAATTGGTCGGTATTTTCATACAAGACAAGACAATTCCAAACAAGACAAAAATGGCTCAAGAATCTCTCCCAAGATTTCAACTTATCAAATGCAAGACTCGCTGACAGCAAGAACAACAAAAAGGGTACGTGAAATTATCCATAAACATGTTCGTTTAGTTGCTGAAAAAGCATAGACGTATAGACTGTAGACGAAAATAGATCTAGTTGTCAGGGTGTTGATCGCCCACCCGATGTCGTGTGTTAAAATTATTTCCATAGAGATTGTACGCAATGCATTCCCTATGCAGTCTACGTGCATTCCGCGACCATGCAAAAAAGGTCAAGTTTTTTTTTCAATTCGAGATTCAAACCTTTATAATCTGTTGTAATCCTGAAGGTGATACTCAATAAGTGAGGTGTCATATGAAAGCGCAGGTTCTTCTCCATATTCCCCACAGGGCCGGCCCACCCACAAAATTGTAAAAATATCTTGCTTAGACTAGAATCTAGATCTAGTCTACTCTCAAAGATACGAAAATATATCCAGTTGTCAGGGTGTCTGATCGCGCACCCGATGCATGTTGTGTGTTAAGGTCAAGTTTTTTTTTCAATTCGAGATTCAAACCTTTATAATCTGTTGTGATCCTGAAGGTGATACTCAATAAGTGAGGTGTCATATGAAAGCGCAGGTTCTTCTCCATATTCCCCACAGGGCCGGCCCACCCCCAAAATGTAAAAATATCTTGCTTAGACTAGAATCTTGATCTAGTCTACTCTCAAAGATACACTCATAAAAAACAACCGTGCAGATAAACTAGAGAAAGGCCAAGGTGGTGTCATTAGTTGACTCTTTTGTTTTCGGCATATAAAAGTATTAATGACTGCTTTAATATTCGAGAAATAGTTGTTTTTATACGCTCTCGGGAAGGTTACAATTGGGCTATTGCCCTCGGCACGCCTCGGTCAATAGCACAATTCTAACCTTCCCTTGAGCGTATAAAAACAACTATTTCTCTCAAAGCAGTCATTAATACTATATAATAATAATTGGATTTAAACAGCGCCTTTTCCAGGTGAAAGACTAAGAATTGTGGACTGTAGAGGTATGTTTCATTTGTTTTTGAAGAAGTTTTTTGTTTTTATTAGGTACCTTAAAGATAAAGGTGAGTTCTGGTAATGTGATTGCATTGTGAAAGAAAAGGTGTGGAATTGATCAGAAGCAGTTGATCATGTAGCATGTAAGTATTGGTGTGAACTGCAAGGTTCTGGAGTCATCAAAATCATAATAAATTTGGCTGAGTCTTGGTATAAAAGTAACAAGTACTGTACACAGAAAGCTGTATATGGGACAACACACATGGTGTGGGGGCTAGTACTACTACGACCTTGATTTCCTTGTCTTTCTATGCTCATTACTCAGCCAGTATAAATTTTCTTCCAAAATTGTTTGGCACATGTCATTTATTTGTAACCTTGAACATTCAGTGGAAGTTTCGTTTGATTCTGTGAGAATTAATTTTCTTTTTTTTTACCAGAACTGGAGTTTATCTTTAACCATTTAAAGCCTGTCTGCACTAGTTTGGCCAGGGGGGACTAGAACTCCCTGCAAGATCACTGACAGGTGGTTATCTAATCAAAGCAGCTCTCAATTAACATAAGAAAGTGGGGTTCATGGGGGACTAACGGTCACTGATTAGGCATTGTTTTCTATACAGTGCATCCCAGAAAAAACGAAACCGAGAATTATCAATGTTCTATCATAACTTAGTCACATTTATAATTAATAAATGACACATATTTGGATAGCTTAGATCCTCCTCTTTCATTTGATACAACTCATATGATGCATATTTCACGCATAAGTGATTCAACTGAATTTGAAGAGATACGTTTGTTTAAAGTAGTGCATGCACATCCATAATTTTATCAAACAAATTCGTTTTCACTGGCTGCCTGCCGTAGCAATAAGCAGAATTGACAAAAGACTTAACTCCGTTTCGTTGACAATCAGCCATGCATGAAGTCTTTCGTCTACGGCTGATTGTCAACGAAACGGAGTTAAGTCTTTTGTTAAGTCCGTTTTGTTTGTTGCAATGGCAGGCAGCCAGTGAAAACAAATTCGTTTGATAAAATTATGGAAATGCAAGCACTACTTTAGACATACAGAACTTTGTTATTCCTAGCTCATTTTTCCTGATTGAGGTGTCGGATGAAAGGGCAGAAAACTCAACTTTCTAGAAATGTGATTTTCTCTTTGAAATTTAGATACCGCCCTAAAAATTACTTTTTGGTACCCTCTCTTCAAATTGTTTCAATCACCCATGCGTAAAATATGCATCATATGAGTTCCATCAAATGAAAGAGGAGGATCTAAGCTTTCCAAATATGTGTCTTTTATCAATTATAATTGTGATTAAGTTATGATAAAACATTGATAATCCTCGGTTTCGCTTTTTCTGGGACGCACTGTATAGAGGGCGCATGTACATGTAGCTATAAGCAGTGCAGTTGGGTTTTAATCCCTAACAACCCTGGACCCCCCTCTCAATTCCTGCCAGAAACGCTTAGCTCATTATTACCTCATATTATCATAGAGCTGCCTCATACGATGACACAGTTTGCTGGTGTCCGTTACCATGGATACCATCTGCTGGTAGATCTTCTTATCTTCCATCAAGCATCCCTCTACCACGCTCCTTAGTTCTCTCTCCTGAAGTACCTGTGCTTCTAGCTGTTCCTTCTTCATGCTATCCTGTAATGATAGGAGAGAAGATCGAAACTTAGATTGGTTGATTGATTTGTGCATTTAAATCGGGCATTCCTGTACCACGCTTGTTAGTTCTTTATCCTGGAGTACCTGTGCTTCCGGCACTCCCTTCTTCCTACTGTCCTAAAGCCATACAAGAGAAAAAAGTTGAGCACTATTTGAGTTTGGTATAAAGTAGAGGAGCGTTGTGGCGTGCGCCTGTAATCCAGCTAACAGTGCAAGTTACAAACTTATTCAGCGGAGGACGCAGGTACGAAACTGAGTCACGTCTTTCAGATGGTTACGTTAAAGGTCGGTCCCCAGATGTTAATAATCATATCTGACTGATACACGTCTGTAAAAATCTGATTACACACACACACAACGGTTCAGTCGGTAAAGCATCTGCCCATTAAAAACTAAAGTGATATCCTTCTTTAGCATCAGCATCAGCACTATACAGGAGAGAGTTAAGGTGCCCCTTTAAGTCTTCCGGTTGCTCCTTCTTAGGAATGACAGAGTAATCTACTTAGAGGGCACAAAAGAGAGCACTGGATCACACGTTACATAATACAGATCAGGGGGGTGTTTCACAAAGATCCTAAGTCGAACTTAACCCGAAGTTGGACTTAAACATTATGGAGAGCCACTTGTAGCCTTAAAATCAAATATATTCAAAAGCAATAGTTCAAGTATTTTAGACTTTTCATAAATTCCACAGCAAGAACATGAAATCTCCGTGATAATAGAAAATATGAATGATTTGAATCAAAATGTCTAACTTTTAAAATAAGTTTTACAAAATATTTTCGAAGATGCTAACGGCTTTCCATAATTGTTAAGTCTAACTTAGAGTTAAGTTCGACTTAGGATCTTTGTGAAACACCCCCCTGATCAGTTATTGTCTTGTACTCGCTTCAACTGTTTCCTTGTAGAGAGTTCCCTCAAAATATGGTAATGTTTCATATAATAGAACTCTAGATCTAGATATATACAATGAATTAAATGCAGTTACCTCCGACAGCTGTATGGCCATTTCTTGCATAGCCGTTTCCACCCTGTCCGCGTACACCTGTTCTAGATTGGTGCTGAAAGGTACGGCTTGACTGTGCCACCTGGCTATGGCGTTGGTTAACTTACGCCTAGGTCCCATTAACCTTAAAAGAACATGGGACAATGGACACAATAAGTATTAATAGTAAGAACGATAATAATTAGTGTACAGCTAAAATGTATAGAATCAACCTATGAAAAACAATATCATGCATTTTATGGGTTACAAGTTTAATGAGGAGTGTGACGAGAGTAAAGAATATCAACCCCCTTGGACAGAACCAATTTTAAACTTTAGTTCCGAAGGCACCATAATATTTGCGAGCACAGATGTGTGCGTCGATTAGTTTACCCAACAAGTCATTATTCATTTTACTGATAGAATTAGTGTATATTCAAACTGCAATATAATCTTGGAATTAGTAATACATGTATATGAAGCTCAAATTGCAAAGCTGCCAACCTTGTGCGACCAATGAAAAAGAAACATGATGGCAAAAAAAAAGGAATTCATTAAAACGAAACTTACAACCACGTGCGACACACTTCCAATGCAGAAATGTCCATTCCTCATGCTGTTTTTTCCATATTAGGACCTATAGTTTACTTTACAAGTAGGTACTTTTTTTTAGTTATTTTGGTATTATCAGCGTTTCATTCTATTTGAGAATATTTTTCTCTTCAAGTATGTTTTCAAGTATGCTTTAACCTTATGTTTTTCTATTGAGTTTGTGATCAAAATCAAATTTTAGGGCAGTTGTTTGATGTGCGGTATGTAAAAAATATTTAAAAAAATTAAATTAAATTAAATTAAAAAAAACAAAATAAAATATAAAAAACGTATTCTATGAAGAAAAAACATACAACCATAATTTAGAGGAAAAAACAGAATAATTTCGGGGAAAATGTAATGATTGGCAGCTCTGCAATTGTCAAAACAGTATAGAAAAAGGGAACACTTCGGAACTCCTCAGGTTTAATACAGAGGTCATCCAGTTCCGGTATGCAATCGATTATATTAAAGTAAATTATATCAAAAATTTGAAAATACCATTGAAAAAAACAAAATAACGGCAGCTATGCAATTTTTGTGCAGCAACTATTCAAGTTGGGAGCAGCACTATGCAAGCTCTATGAATGCAGTGCTCTTGATCTACGCATCTTGATCGGGTCTTTAGTAAATCTCTTGACTTTATACTCATATTGTAGACCCATCTTATAAGACAAATTATACAGGTTTTTAGCTTGTGAATTAGTGATATAGTTTAGTCACAATAAGACGGACAATGAACTTGACAAGTCTCTTAAGTTTATTTATCCTATTGTGACTTAACCTGCATACAGTACATATCCTCTGATGCACTCACAAACATGTATCATTTGTATACTACGCAACCCATTATCTATTGAATTTCCTAATTCCTGCTGGCTCACGATCAATTGGGCAAAAAGAATTTCCATTTTCGGTTTAACTTAATGAAATTTGGAGTGGACTTTAAAGGCACACTGTCCTACTTGTAGCTACTTGCTCCCTTTATATAGAAAACTTCCCCAATCAGTGCATGTTGGTCCCCCATTATCCTCTTTTTCTTATGTTAAATGAGAGCTGAGTTAATGAGATAGCCACATGTCACAGTGACCTCGCTGGCTCGCTGGGTGTCCTAATCCCTTCTGGCTGAAGTAGTAAAGCCTGCCTTTAAAAGATTATTATTATCATTATAAGTACAAAAAAAGAAATCCTTGGAGTTATTTTCTCTTACTTGATTCCTACTTCTCTGAGGTCACTGTCAGTCAGAGTCAAAAACACTCTCAGGTCAATTTCCTGCTCCTCAAAGATGTGAAGATACTTGGTGAGGCTCAGGCTCTCTAGCAACTCCTTCAGACCACTGAAAGGAAAACCGACCTTCTCGGGATTGACCTCAATGTCGTGACCTTTGGAGTTGGGGTCGCCTGTCTGCAGCGGATGGACCGTTGAGGTGTAGCCGATAGCTGGGGGTTGGTGGAGTGGTGCAGGGGCGGGCCGATGCGGATCAGGGTCGCTGGGGTAGATTTGAAGGTTGGCTCCGAGGTTCCACCCTACATGAAGCTGTTGCTGCTGAGACTGATGCTGCTGTAGGTGATTCACGTAATCCTCAGTCCTTCCCTGCTGCGCTTGGGACAGTCCAATCCTGCTGATACCTGCAACAAGGTCATTAGGATCCACCCCTTGGTGAGGCTGCTGAAAGACTCTCTCTTGCACCAAGTCACTCTGATCCAGGCTGCTGCCTTCGTTACTGGAGAGACTGGCATCGCAGCTGACGCCCAGCGCACCCGCGAGTCCACCGGCCGAACTGCTACTACAGCTGGAGTTGCTGCTTCGTATCGTGAGGGCGCCAGACACGCAGAAGGCGGAGTCTTCGGACTCTCCTGTGTCTCCCTGCTTCTGGTCTGCTTTATGTGCAAGATGAAGAACATTGATTGAAGGACACTGATTAGCATGTTATCAAGACACTCTTGAATACCCGAAAATGGGTCTACTCAAAATATATTATATTATGGATAGCATATTATTATAGGTCCTCTGAATAGAATAGCCCTCCGGATTCATATATTTTTTGGACACACACTGCTAATCAGTAATGTCATTTTATTTTGCAGCAGCCTTTTACAATTTTTTTAGGTAGTTTAACCCACAAGTTTAATCACACAATGTGGAGCAACAGGGTATGAAACAATGAAACGGTTGGCTCAAGACCGAGGAACTTGGAGTGAAACCTGGAGAGACACTTGATATAGAATTCTGAATGGGTCACTGAACCTGTCATAAGACAGATCACTATTGATGAAGAGTTTAACCCAGAATGTAGAATGAGGCTTTAGGAGTCTACTTACCGTTGTCTGTGATGCGAAGGTCGGGTGGTTTGGCTTTCTTCTCTCCCAGCATCTTAGCAAATGCTTCTGGTCCATCAAGAATGCTGGGACCTTTGACCTTTGAACTCCGACCTTTCAAATGGTGATGATGATGATGATGATGGTGAAGATGGGAGGGTCTGGGAGGTTGGATCTGGAAGTTCTCATCAGATGAGCTCAGATCTAAGTCATCACCGAGCCCTGGCACATAAAGAAATTTTTTAAATTCTATTAAAGGGACTTGGTAACATTGTTAGATGAGAGAAAATGGTGCTAAGGTAGTGAATTCAATGACAGATGTACAATTAAAGATAATCTGAAAGTTTGAGTGAAAACAGACCATTATTAATGAAACAAATTGGGAAGAACGGATATGATTGATTCCTGAATTCTCCTAACTATATTATTATGATTTAATTTAATTTGAGGTGAATGTAAATCGTCACAAAGCAATGAATTGGCTCTACATACTATTCCGGACATTTAAGTGTTGAAAGATTTTTTTTTTTATATCTTAATTTCATGGAAAAACGGTTGGAAAATTCAAAAATTGGTTTGGAGAATTTACTGTTAGGGGTGTCGTACAGTGACGCCTTCAAAGAAAACCCTAAATACCTTTGTCGTTTGAGATTTTTTTTTTCAGGATTTTTTGCATGTTAGAGGGTTAGTATGGTAGAAGGAATATAATAAGTAACAAACAAAACAAACAAAAGTTACGCAAGTTTTTAAAGTAGATATTCATTGATTTTAAAAACTAACTTAATTTCATTATTGCAAAGTTGAAACTTTGATTCGACAAGGTTATCAAAATTCAATGCTTGGAAACATTCAAAGTAATGATCATTATAAATTATAAAACGCTTAAAGACAGCCCCGGCATAGCGCCTGAAGAGCTCTCCGAACGCTGCTGAGATGTGTGAGATCACAGTATGGACACGTTTTGCACAAGCAGACGATGTACCATGACATCTCACACATTTCCAGTGCCTGTGTTTTCATCTTCTCTTGATTTCTTTCTCTTACTTCACTACAGTCAGGCTAAATGTATAATCTATTGCCTCACTCTAAACCCTGCACATGTTTTTATTTTGATGACAAATGCAGCGATACAAAAATAAAGGAATCTGTCGCTTGTAAACAAAATAAGACGCCATTGAATATTCAGCTGCACACACCGCGGTATGTTCGGCGTTTCAAGAGGGAACAAATGCCGTCCTTAATATCATTCCGGGGGGTTTTCAATTCGAAAGTGTCATGGAATGACTCTTTTCTTGTTCTGAAAGTTATGTTTAAGACTTGTGACGAGACTAGAAGAAATAGTTCGGAGAAGAAGGGGAAGACGAGAGTTGTTATCTACATAATGGCAGTTCGCCAACAGCGACGACAGTCGCTAACAGTTTAGCAGTTTGCTTGCAGTTCCAGCATTTCTATGTTGAGATGGGAACTCTTTAGATAATCCTTAAGGTATGTTTATTCATTGAGTTATATTTCTTAAAATACAGTGCTGTAAAATGCAACTGAAAGTAATTGCAAGTTATAGAGATTACAGTCGCACTATGGAAGCGATAGCCTATATGAATATGTGTAGTGACGTGAAACGAATCGCGAACATGGATTCGTTGAAAGTTTGATTGATAGTTTAGACGGTCTTTTGAAGACCTTTTCCTTTGTGAAAAGATAAAGTAGTTTAAAATTGATGGTTGTCAGGAAGATGATATGTGAATTTAACCTAGTTATGAGCATGAGTATAGACTTTGAATAAGTTAAGACCAAACTATGTTTACTTGCGTATGTACGTGTGAAGGTATCTTAGTTACGAGAACCTCTTCATACACGATTTAATGTGCGGATGAATATCATTTTAGAGATAACGTGATAAGTTCATGATTGTTAGTCTCGTTTTAGGGCTTGAGAAAGTTTCTTGTTTGTGTTATTGATTATTCTTTTGTCTATGGTTATGCATTTATGCTTCTTTAAAAGATTTGTGGTTTATCGAAAGTTGGCATATTATTATAACTATAAAGTTTAGATTTACTGACACAAGAATGGAACTTGAGCATATGTGGAAATTGGATTCCTAAGTGTTAAACGTATTGCAAGAACATGTATTTAGTGTTTTCATTTGTTGTATTTTGCAGGAATTATCCCACACAGTTGTTGAATTTTCTCTTCACTTTCCAATGATGGTCCACGACAGTGTCACAATAAAGGAACCAACATGAGTTAAACAGATGTCTCCTTTGTTTCATCATTGAATTGCAACAACGTGTTTAAAGTTAGAACTCGCATAAATCCTTTGAGTCCGTATTCCATCACAGAAAGTCTGGTTTCTACGATTGTTAATTAACACCTATCCTGTGTATTTACAAGCAAAAGATTTTAGTTATCGGAATCGGGTCATATCCCCTTTTGAATGGTTTGACATGCCATCACATTTATATACACTAAACTCATTATAATTTGACAAATAAAAGCTTTGCAATTATGCTCATTCTTTATGGGATGTCGTCTGCTTGGGCAGTATTGGTCCATATAGTGACGTCATTAAAACATCGTTATTTTTCCGGCGAATCTCTCGTATATCCCAGCTGCTATGGAGGTGGTTGTATTTGTATTTTTATAAATCACCTGATATGTAGTTGACCTAAAGCTTGTACGATGGCCATCTGTTAGCTAACCAGTTTCCAGTCATACATTAGTTGACATATTTGTTATCTCTAGTTTAGAGATATTTTGTATTATTTATATCAATTGGCATTGTGACGTCAGAAGCGAGAGTTTATTCGTATTTCTGAGCAGAGCCGTTGAGGGCGAAGTTGTTTTGGTTCAGGAGCTGAAACACGTGTGTCAAGTCGTGTTGTTTGGTACTGAAGTTCACCGTTATTTGTCAGTTTACACACAAGCCCAATGTTGCAAGTAGAAGTCGACCTAAGATTATTGAAATTAAATGTTTTTCTTTCTTGTTTGAAACTGTAAGATATGAAAATGGAGGAATATGAATGGGCTAAATCTGAGTCAGAAAGTTGGAGTTAATGCACGAAGCTCACGCTGTGCAAGTGTATGTTGTGTAGCGCATGAATAGACATGCGAGGGTGCTGTTAGTGAAAGTAAACAGTGTTAAGTTAAATATGATGACTGACCTGGTATTATAACAGGTTTAATAAGAATTGGAGGAAAACTCTGTGTGATTATAATCTAGCTAATTTGGTGTCTTATAATGGCAATTGGCCGGGTAGACAGATTTGGGGTATCATACTATGACAGAAAGTAGGTCAGGTTATAGGGGTCAATGCAGGGTCAAGCTCATGAATATGTATAGGCTCATGTATATTTCATGAAGGAGAGAGAATGTGTATATTATATAGATGCAAGGATGTAATATTAATTGATCAGCTTATCTATGTTCATCAACACTTATATTACGCAATGCTTATGACTGTGTTCTGTTTATTTCATTAAAGGTTGAACCGCATTCATCGTTTGGTATCAGCACAAGGGTGTCACTGAGTCTCTTTTACGTCAACGGTGGGACTTTAGTAAAGTGTAATTAGAGTTATCGTCATCAACATATTTGTGATTTTCTTTGAATTTCACCTTTAATCAACCTTCACCAATGTTACTGAGTCACTTTAAAGATTCAAGTATGAGAAGATAAACAAGCCGAGAAATTCACTATTTCAAAAGCAAAATGAACTTTTTAAAACAGGGATCTAACAATTGATTGTCTCAAATGAAAGAATACTAATTATTTTCTATTTTAGAATGAACTGTGGCATGAAATTGCACCGGGTGTAAAAAGTGAAATTCTACTCATCCTTTTGGCCCATCAAACACAAGTTTTAAGTCACATCTCTTCTGCTGTCTCACATGTAGATTTTAATCGGGGCACGGGGACAGACCAGTTGCCAGCCATCGGGGAAAACTGTGTTGTGACTCAAATACACATACAAGTAGAGTCCCATAGGGAATTTGACAGAGTTTGGAGTTTACCCAATAACAGGTGTTGTCAATCACCAGGATTAGCTGTCAGTTTTATGACCAGCAAACTTTATTTATAGGCGCATTTATACTGTCAAATACCTCATTTTGAAAAGTCGCGGTGTTTCGCGCACCCGTTTACACTTGTGCAGAAACATCACCGACTGAAAAGCTCAGTGATGTTTTGGCGTGTTTTAGTTGGCAATGCGCATGCGCGGCACTCCGATGCAAAAACTTTCCTCTTTCTGTCTTTCCTTATGTTATTCTTTGTTTTTCCTTCTATCACCTTCTCTTATGTTATTCTTTGTTTTTTTATCATTCTATCACTTCCTCTTTCTGTGTTTCGTTATGTTATTCTTTGTTTCTTCCTTCTATCACCTTCTCTTATGTTATTCTTTTTTAATCATTCTATCACTTCCTCTTTCTGTGTTTCCTTATATTATTCTTTGTTTCTTCCTTCTATCACTTTCTCTTTCTGTGTTTCCTTATGTTATTCCTTGTTTCTTCCTTCTGTATCACCTTCTTTTATGATATTCTTTGTTTTTTATCATTCTATCACTTCCTCTTTCTGTGTTTCCTTATGTTATTCTTTGTTTCTTCCTTCTATCACCTTCTCTTATGTTATTCTTTGTTTACATCGTTCTATCATTTTCTTCAAGGACAGCTAGCTCCGCTCCTAAAGTCACGTGACCTAACATCGCGATGTTACAACTGCGAACACGCCAAAACACGTCAAAACACGCCAAAAGATCACACTTCGTTTTGGAATGTTTCGGGCTTGGCATTTCTGCCGGTAAAGCGTAGTTGCCCTTGGTAACATCGCGGTCAGGCTCCGGTTTAGCATTTTTTGGCGTGTTTGGAAGACAGTGTAAATGCCCCTAATGTAATGCTGTCTTTTCCCCATATGATAAAGTGCTTATCTGACGTCTGCACCACCCAAAGGCTCTCTGAGAGATGAGAGGGTATCTGTTCTAAAAGTGGACTATGAGTTTACTGTGTGCAGACTTGTACACCAATTCATGGTATTTACACCGAGTCAGGTGAGAGCCAATTATGACCTTCTGCACATGGAAACTGTCGACCAACCCACTTCAAGCCTACTCCTAGCAACGCCAACATACCTGGTGCTGATCTAACACTGGAGGGCGACATACACCTGTTGTCTATCAAGCTTACTATCTTCATATGGCCGTTCATGAGGGCGAGCGATCTTGCCGTGTCACCTCTCTGATTCTTCAAATCGATCTCTACCCCAGCCTGCATCATATAAATAGAAAATATAATAATAATATTATACAGATATGTTGAATATTAATTTAAATTATTTGTAGCACCTTGAGCATCTCTAGAGATGGATATGTCGCGCTTTATAAATATTGTTATTATTATTATTATTATTGATCCTCGCAATCGATATCACGTGATGAGCTCTGGACCAATCACATCTTGGTATCTATCTAAGCTATCTAATATAATAAATTATATACCTCACTTAAGAAATCCAGCCATCTGATTGGTCGAATTGCATTCATAAACTTCAACTGTTCCTGTAAAATTCTCGGTAACCATGCTTAAAACATTTCAATATTTTTAATAACCATGGTTATTAAAAATAGTTGGTCAGCCTCCATGGTTACCCCATAGGTTTACATGTTAAAAAATGGTTTGAGCGATGGAGGATACCTTATGTGTGCGAAGGATTGGTCGGTAATTTCAATACAATTGAATCTCGATCGATCTTACCGACAATTTTATCTTGCATTGTTGACATGAAGACGAAAATAAACTTCCAAAAACAAAAAAACAACATCTGCCGATAGATCTTGATCTAAGTTCGTGCCAATATGCATTGCAAAAGTAAAAGAAGAGTCCGTATATGGAGCTTTTGCGAAGCATTCATCACACGCGAAGCCGGTTTCAATCCATCTTATGTATATATTGTACAAAACTGCCAAGCATGTTAACATCGCGCGATGGCCGAGAGGTCTGAGGCGCTGACTTTAGATACATCACCTTTTGTACGCAATAGTTCGAATCTCATCTTTGACAAAAAAAAAAAGTATTTTTTATTTTTTATTTTTTAGTTTATTTTTTTTTCGGCATATAAAAGTATTAATGACTGCTTTAATATTCGAGAAATAGTTGTTTTTATACGCTCTCGGGAAGGTTACAATTGGGCTATTCCCCTCGGCACGCCTCGGGTAATAGCACAATTCTAACCTTCCCTTGAGCGTAATAAAACAACTATTTCTCTCAAAGCAGTCATTAATACTATAATGTTTTGTTTACCCAGGGTAGCGTCATTAGTATTTATACTGTTCCCCCCCGAGGGCCCTCCAATCATATCATTACCCGGCTTTGGCCGAGCTACCATCAAAAGATGCTCAAGCATTCAAGGATTTTTTTCCTACCGGGTACCCATTTACCTCACCTGGGTGGAGGGTGGCCAATGTAGATTGATATATTGGCAAAAGACATAAGTGCTGGTGCATATTGCCCCACTGTTAGCTAATGTAATACTAAGCATGGTGTCATCATCTCGTGTTTGCATGAGAGTTTGAAATTTTGCGAAAAAAAGAAAACAAAGGGTATGTCACTTTTAAAACGAACTTCCCATTAATTATTACAGGGATAAGGTTGTGTTTTCCTTAAGGGAATGTGCAAATTGAATACCACAAGGCAAATTCTGTGAAAATAGGATTTTATTCATAAATATTTACTCGATAAGCAATAAAATAGGGTTATATTTGGAGCCCATTTCTGGGGGCCGTTTCAGGAAAAAATTGTCATATTTTGTGGAAAATATCTTTGCAAATCCACAAATAGGGGGTCGTTTTCGAAACTGTTAATGCTTAAACTGCTTAAATTTGTTTGTAATCATTACAATGTTTTTGTGCCCTCCTGTACAACCTTTCAAAAAGAGGATTAATCTCTAACTTGCTGTACTTACTGTTCCGAGTAAGATATTGACAATGATTTCATGGCCTTCGGCAGCAGCCATCATTAGAGGGGTGATACCTAAAGACGGCTCCCTGAAAAGAAGAGGAAAGCAACAGACACTTATCGTCAATCCAACAACAGGGACGCGTTTCATCAAACTTGTCATCAATAACAAGTTTCAATAACTGTTGTTAGCTACTGAAATCGGGGCATTTGATTTTAAAGCATTTGTTGTAGAATTTAGCATTTGTTATTGATAACAAGTATTATGAAACAAGGCCCAAAAATATTGTGAATATCATTACACTTTATACAACAAACAAAGTTACATGAATAGTGTTTGCTGAAATATTTTGCATTAAATAATCTGAGCTACCCGGAGTCTACAACAATCCTTTGTTTTCTTTAACAAAAGTTAATACTAGTATTGTTTGTTGAATAATTTTAGTGCCGTAAATAATGTGAACTATCAAAATATGCAATAAGTTTTGTTCATTTCAAATTTATGTGAAAATTTATGATGGAAGATGATCGAAGATGATTTAAGTGTGATTGAATCGTACAAAATGACAACAACAAATGTATGTATATTAAAAGCAACTCGCACACAATTTTCACGGCTAGAAATAAATGGTACCCGACAAACAATTCAAGGTAGAAAATGCAAACGAGATGAATAATGGTAAAAAAAAAGTTGCTCAAACCATGTGCACAACATATATGGTCTAATTCAGTTCATGTGCATGAACATGCTATAAGGGAAGATGAGAAGTGGGCCATTCCATGGTAACTCGCGTTACACATAATGGGTACATTAACAGGATAATATGCCTATATCTTTGTAATTGCTAGGATTTACAAGTTGCTTTTTTCAACAATGGTAGGGTAGATATAGAAGAACTAAATGAACCAAATAAGAAAAACAAAGGACAAATATATTGAGATTCTTGAATCGTTTAATTTCGGTAACTCGCGTTACAAAAAAAGGACATGGTCAATCCTGTAAAAGCATCTTTTGGCAAAGTCTCCTCATACTAGCCAATCTTTGTAAAACCTTTCCTACCTTGACTTGATAGTAGGTTATGACTCATAACTTTACAATATAAAAATTAAGAAACAATGAACAGATAAAGTGTAGGAATCATATATATTGGTAACTCGCGTTACGGTAACTCGCGTTACATTATGTCCATTCAAATGGCCTGACACACATTGATGGGATACAACTATTCTGTTGCCACTGCATCTTGATTTAAGTGTTTTTACAGATGCACACTATTGTATGTAGTAAAATAAAGACATCAAGAACAATAATTTTATTCATAAACCTCTAACGTTTAAATTGCAAGCTTCACTCCCACAAATCCAAGTGTCATTGAAACTTACATAACTTAAAAAAACCCTGATGACTAATAGTTATTGAACTAGAAAAGGGGGTTTCTTTTTTAATAGGCAATTATGAAGCAGGAAGCCCGAAACCTTAGGCTTAGCCTACTAAACAAATCTCAACAAACTGTAGACCCCCTAGGCCTATCCTTTTATGAATTAATGAAAAAGTAGTCCCAGAAAAAAGAGCCCCCGAAATGGAAAAAAGCCCCCGAAAATTTCCCAAAAATTTGAAATGGAGCCCCCAAAATGAAAAACTTAATTTTTTCCCTGGGTTGGTTATACAACAATTAAAAAGATAATTTCTTCAAATTTGCTCCTACTACCAGCTACCGAGAGTGTGGCGGAAGGTTTGTGTGTGAGGTGCGATTTCGATTTGGGATACCTGGTAAACTTGCCAAGTCCTTCTGACTTTCGATGTTTGTGAAATTTACAATTTATTTATTCATTTGCTCATCAATATTTTTAGTTACTTTAAAATATGTTTGATGTTCTTAATCAATCTTTCCTGTTGATATTGTTAAGATTAAAAAGTTATTAAATTTATCGTTCTATTCACATTATGAAATTAACATTGTATCTTTGAACTTATAATTAGATTAGGGGCCTAGTCTATCTGTTTTTGGAAAATTGCCCCTGGTTCTTAGGGAATTGCCCCTTGCTCTGGTAAATTCCCGTGGGCAAGGGGCAACTTTAGAAAAAAAATTGCCCCTTGCTCCTGGCCGCCATTGTTTGTATGTACCGTAGACCTCTATACATTCTGTGAAGAAGCTGGTGCTAAAAGTCATGGGAAATTGATCCCGCACAAGTTTCATTATAAAATACACATGGCATCTAACAAAAATAGAATAATTTTTTTTTGGCCTTGATGCCATTTTTGTAAAAATATTTTGGCCTTGGTGCCCTTTGTAGTGGCCTTGGTGCCCTTAAAAATATGAGGTACTTTAAGGCCAAACTGGCCTTGCCCTAAAAATGACGAAATTTAAGGCCTGTGGTATGATTTTTAAAAATCACTGTTGTCTTGTGCAGTGAATTCACCATGAATAGGGTCATCATAGTATTCCTGAATTGTTATCATACATTACATGTAGAAGAATTTTCAGGCAAGCCAAGTCTAATGCAGAAATACTTGAAATCATATTCATTAATCCCCATGACTGTATCATCTTTTCTGTGTAGCTAACACAGGAAATATGTGGGACAACACTGAGAAAAATCAATTTTCTGATCAGATCTATGGACCTTGTGGAAGATTAGTCATGTGCTAAACAAGTTATCCAATAAAGTCTACTACTACTTCTACTACTACTACTACAACTACTACTTCTACTACTACTACTACTGTTACTATTACTACTCGTACATATTCTCAAAAAATCAATTAAAAGATGTTATTTCAGTATTTGGAAGAATGAAGAGCATTCAGTTCAGTTATGTTCATTCTGTGAGAAAAAAAATTTCCATCATTTCCAGAACTCAAGATTCTGTTTAAATCTTTTAAACTTTTCTTTCTTTTTAACTATAGGTAAAGATTATTAAAATAGACTTACCCTCCTTGATGCTGTTAATTCAGAAGATGAATTTTGGGTTTTCAATCACTGCTAAATACTTGTACATAGAAAGTGAAAGCCTCTCTTAACTCAGGAATGTGCCATGTGCTCTTTGACCTTGAGTATGACCTTGAGTATGCTATTAATTGATCTCATTTAGGCTGCCCTCTTATGCTTAAACAGTGCATCATGGTCTGCATAACACTACATCTCATTATGTTCACCACACCTTAGCCCAAGTACAGGTCAAGAGCTGCTCATGCTGGTGGGAACTTAGGTTTTTAGCTGGTAACTCGCGTTACATTGTGGTAACTCGCGTTACACGGTAACTCGCGTTACACTTTTCGTTGGCATTTTAAAAGATAATAACAATGTTTATTTGAGCAAACATCTTGCTTACAGGATTAGGGGGTAATGAATTTAGAAAATTATGATTGCCAACAAATTAGCTCTACTGATTTTTTCAGAATGAAAAATAATCATATTTTTGGTAACTCGCGTTACTTGGCTCAAGTGCATATTTTGTGTGTGATGGTTAAACATTTTTGGGTGGTGGTGTAGAAATTTCCTCCTAGGGACTGAAGTAGACCTAATATGCCTAAGTATAAATCAAATTAATAGAAGTCTTAACAATATTTTTCCATAAAAAAAAATATAATTTTAGTTAAGTATGTAAATTTTAGCAGTTTGGATGACTAAGAATCTTTCCTATGTTTGTTGCTGTATCTCAGAAAATATTTGATCAATTGATGTAATTCTTTTTGTTTCTGTAACTTCAACATGTGTGTAAATCATAATGATCAATTTCTTAGCAATTTGATGAACTTGAAATTTTAGTGTCATGTCCACCTTCCCATGGAATGTTATGGCCCGAGTCCAAACTGCGTAATAGATTCAGGGCCCCGTCGGATAAAACTTACTCTCTTTTTATAAGGGAAATTACCAGTCTTGCCATCTTCAAAAGATCCCTCAAAACACAGCTTTTCCCCAGTGATCTACTGTATGTGATCTACTTCATGTGAGATTGTACATTCGTTGTCCTCTTTTCATATATTTGTATATGTAAGGGCTATGGTACTTATTGTTTTCAGCTCTCCTAAATATTCAATATTATTATTATTACTACGGATGGCAAATTCTGCCATCACTACTGATTTTAGGAGTATAGGACGGTGCTCGGTGAGAAAAATTCCCTTCTGTATACTACAGTGTGCCTACAATTTTGTTTTAGCTTGATAAAAGTCTCCCTAAATGTATAGACTCTTACAATGTAGCTATCCACAGGTATAAAAAGTTCCTGGAAACTTTTTGAAATACTTTTTTGGCAAGACTTTTTCCAACTGTAAACTTTTTTTGGGGGGGGGGGGGGTGGGGGGAGGAGTGGGAACTAGTACCACTGCTTACCTATATTACACAAATTCACTTGGAAAAACAGGCATATTTTGACATTTTTGCATGTACAATGTAGGTATACAACATTAAATTACAAGTTCTAGTATTACAAGTTTTTAACATTTAACCAGGTTCGATTTTAAAGCCCCACTGCACTAGTTTGGCCAGGAGGAATTAGACCTCCCTGCAAGGTCATTGACAGGTGGTTATCTCATGAAATAAGCTCTCAATCAACATAAGAAAAAAGGGGGTCATGAGGGACCAATGGTCACTGATTAGGCATTGTTTGCTATATAGAGGGCGCAAGTAGCTATAAGTAGTGCAGTGGGGCTTTAATATTAAACTAGAAACACACCTAGCATTAGACTGTGCGCCATTTTCAAGGAGAAACTGGACCATGCTTTGGTGGCCATTGTAGGTGGCATAAAAGAGAGCGGTCCAGCCTCGATGATCAACGATCTCTAGCTCTGCTCCTTCCTGTGCCGTGCGAAACGAATGAGAGCGAGGTGCCACCAAAATAAAACATACCAAAAATAGCCAGTACAAGGTGAAGAGAGAGTAGAAAGGACGATAGCTTGAAGGTACAGGAAATATATAAAAAGGGAAATCCAACCTTAATAGACAACTACTCTAGAAGAAAGCAGAACATTCAGAGAAGTACGCTTACACTGATGTAAGTTTGAATTAAATGTGACAAAAAAAATACGAAAATTTTGAATTTGTATTCACTATACGCATTGGCGATTCAAATTGGCGGAAGTGCCGGACTAGAAAAATTCTACCTCCTATTCTGTCAAACACACATAATTACTAAAATTGAATTTTTTCAAAAATGTGTGGCTCAGAAGGGACTGTTCTCTTTAGAGGACATATAGGCTATAATAACATGCTATCCATAATTAATTTTGAGTAGTGCCCCGGGAAGAACGCACTGATGAGACGAACAGAAATTAATGGTGTTTTTGTACACGGCAAACAGAAGATTTATCCGCGTCCTACGTCACAATCCATTGACGAACATTCCAACGTGAGAGTTGCATGGATTTGATGATCTCATATTTCAAAGATTCATAAATGCCTTATTATTGGTCCGATTTTATTTAAAACTTCTACCATTCTGTTAATTCTTACTTCTCTGCTTTCATACAAATCAACTCATTGGAGGGTTGGATTGCCCTTTAAGAGAGAGAGAGAGAGAGAGAGAGGGGAGAGAGAGAGAGAGAGGGGAGAAAGAGAGAGAGAGGGGGGGGGGGGGGGAGAGAGAGAGAGGGGGGGGGGGGATCTGGCAGAGGAGGAATAGGGAGTGGGTCTTTGTGTGATAAAAATGGAAAAGATATGGGTACACATTGGAGGCAAACAAACTCTGTGAAAAAGTTTGAAAAAAATGAGTGAAAGTCAGAGACTTGAAACAAGAAAAGAATAGAGACAAATAAGGGTGGAGTCAAATAGAAAAGGGAAGAAATGAACAACATCTAGGGGTGAAAGAAGGGGTAGAGTCAGGGAGAGAGGGTGAGGGGAAAGAAGGGAGGGAGGGGTAATCAAAGTGAAGCCCATGCAGAACAGAACAAGTGGCAAATTGAAAGAAAATTTAAATATTAAAATACCCCATTCAGAGTAGAAAAGTTGCAAAACATTTTTAAATAACTCATAAAATGATAAATACTAAAAAGCAAGCAGAAATGAACGAAATGAATAAATCAACAAATGAATAAATAAATATGTACCGGTAAATAAATAAATTAATTAAAGCAATAAGAAGTGACTAAATACATGAATAATAAACATTGATTTGCATGAAATGATTGCTCCAGTAAATTTAATGAAAAGCAAGATCACGTACAGGGAAATCGAAAACACAAACCCCAACCAGTACAACGCAACAAAACTCATGAAAACCAATAGAAAACCATGCATGTGCAATTTGATGGAGCAATGAAGATGTGTAACTCTACTTGGTGGAAACAATAACATGTAGGCGTACATTTACCATTACAAATCTGATATTTACTGAACTTAATATAATTTTTTTGGGGGGAGAAATGAAAGCTAACTGCACAAGCTTTTGGATACACTCACCAAATAATCCACTTTATGCATGACAATATTAAGAAATCAAAATGAACATAACAAACAATTATTCTTAACCCGCTATTAAACTACTGATTTGTTTGATTCCTATAGAGGAAATCTGTTTTTGGAATTTCTCAATTTTTTCTTCATTTTCCGAAAGAGCATAACAAATAATGTGCAAATGTCGAAAACCAATTGAATATATGTTAAGTATTGGCTGAGATATGACCATCTTAATGAATATACTCCCCATAGGAACTCAGTGTTATATGCTCTGGCTCCTAACCATTAGGAGCCAGAGCATATAACACTGAGTTCCCATAGGACATATATTTATTCAGATGGTCATATCTCAGCCAATACTTAACATATTCAATTGGTTTTTGACATTTGGACATTATTTTTGATGCTCTTTCGGAAAATGAAGAAAAAATTGTGAAATTCTAAAATTAGATTTTTGATGACGTCACACCTCGCCACTCTATAGGCTTAATAACGGGTAACAGGAGTGAATGGGTTAAATTCTAATAAATAATACCTGAATAAGAAAGTAAGCCACGCTTTCATTTCCACAGCTGGCTGCCATCATCAAGGCAGTTGACCCCTTATCTGACCTCACATTGACCTTTGCCTTGGCGTCCAAAAGGAGATTGACGATGGTGTCGTGTCCGATGTAACAGGCATACATCAGGGCCGTCCAGCTACCCCTGTTCTTCTTGTTGATATCAAAATCACTGCTGCAACAATGAAAGAAGGTCATGTAAAGGCTCGTTCAGACAAGACAGGGACAAAATTAATATTTATTTTTCGGGGGCTACCACTATCTCTCATCTGAACAATGTTACAAAGTCCCTTTAAAGGGATGGTTGAGTTCTGTTTTCAGACCGCAAATGCCTTCAAAGTGCATGGTTATTGCTCTTATTCTTATCTATGACATTTCTAGTGCCCTTTTAGAACCTAAAATTGCTATGAAGGTAATTTTAGACCCCAAAATGTGTGAAATTTAGCCAATACGATCATACCAATTCAGCTCCACTTTCAAAAAAACATGGTGACCGTTAATTAATTATTTAATTAAAAATAACAATACATGAGCCGGCATTATCTCACAAAAAAAAAAAATTTGTGTAGCGCCCTCAGCAACAGAACTCAACTATCCCTTTAATAACCGGTAACAGGAGTGAATGGGTTAAATTCTAATGAATAATACCTGAATGAGAAAGTAAGCCACGCTTTCATTTCCACTTTCAAAATCACTGCTGCAACAATGCAGGGAAGAAATTAATATTTATTTTTCAGGGGCTACTTTTCAAGCTTGCCTGCATGAAAATAACACTCTAAAATTTGTTTTGCATTGAACTTTATATAAATTTATGGAGACTCTTTTCTGATTTTCGGGGGCTCTTTTGGGCATTTCGGAGGCTATTTCGCCCCGAGCCCCTGTGTATTTTTTTCACTGCAACAATGAAAGAAGGTCATGTAAAGCCTCGTTCAGACACGACGCAATAAGCCTCTTCAGAGTTACTATAATTGGAACACTGGCAGATAAAGGTCACTGTACAAAATTGTAACATCCATCCGAACATACATGGATATGTGTTCATGAGTTATGTAATATAATTATGCACCAACTCTACATGTACATTCTTTATGATACGTAACATGTATATATGTAGTATTCTTTTCAAAAGGTTTTCATGAAGTACCTACCAGTACATCCCTTTGGCATTGATAATTCTAAAGCCCATAAAGTGCGACATCTAAATGTTTGAAAATTCTGTGAGTATTTGGGCGGTCATTTATACATACATGTGTCAACTACGAACTGGTCTATTACCTTGCAATATAAGCATGCACACAGTCATATTGCCCTATGGAAGCGGCTGTGTGCAAGTCTAATGGGATGGGTTCAAAAGCACACTTGCTGTCAAGAGCACTCCAACCTTCCCACATAGATAGACTCTTATCCAGGAGTTCTGATTCACTAGCTTCATCACTGGCTTCGTAAGGGTACTCCATACTGGAAAAATGAAGACCTAAAAAATGAAAGGATAACACTTTAGCCTTCACATGATCAGTAACATATATTTGATGTTTACGACACATTCTTGACTGGGGGGGGGGGGGGGGAGAGAAATATGCGGTATATATGAAAGAGTAGCGGAAGCAACTAGAGGCAAAAGATCAGAGGGGTGTTTCACAAAGATCCCAAGTCGATTTTAACTCTAAGACCCCTGTTACACATAGGTCTGAAAGTGGACTGAGGCCGGCCCCGGAGTCGGCTCGACGTATGTGTAACACCAACTTTTTTCGAAAAGCCGGACTGAGGCCAGGTGGACTCAGTCCACCTCTGGATGTGGTTTGAGGCCGGCCTCAGTCCCGCAATCGGTACATGTATGTGTAACACCAAAGTGGACTCGGGGCCGGCTTATAAGCGGAAGTGACGTAACCTGTCATCATTATCAACATAATACATCGGGCGCGCTTGCCACCTTCTCTTATGTTATTCTTTGTTTTTATCATTCTATCACTCTCTCTTTCTGTCTTTCCTTATGTTATTCTTTGTTTTTATCATTCTATAACCTTCTCTTTCTGTCTTTCCTTATGGTATTCTTTGTTTCTTCCTTCTTTCATCTTCTCTTATGTTATTCTTTGTTTTTATCACACTTTCTCTTTCTGTCTTTCCTTATGTTATTCTTTGTTTTTATCACACTTTCTCTTTCTGTCTTTCCTTATGTTATTCTTTGTTTCTTCCTTCTTTCATCTTCTCTTATTGTTATTCTTTGTTTTTATCACACTTTTTCTTTCTGTCTTTCCTTATGTTATTCTTTGTTTCTTCCTTCTTTCATCTTTCCTTATGTTATTCTTTGTTTCTTCCTTCTTTCATCTTCTCTTATGTTATTCTTTGTTTTTATCATTCTATCACTCTCTTTTTCTGTCTTTCCTTTTGTTATTCTTTGTTTTTATCATTCTATCACTTTCTCTTTCTGTCTTTCCTTATGTTATTCTTCGTTTCTTCCTTCTATTACCTTCTCTTATGTTATTCTTTGTTTTTATCATTCTATAACTCTCTTTTTCTGTCTTTCCTTATTTTATTCTTTGTTTTTATCATTCCATCACTTTCTCTTTCTGTCTTTCCTTATGTTATTCTTTGTTTTTATCATTCTATCACTCTCTTTTTCTGTCTTTCCTTATGTTATTCTTTGTTTTAATCATTCTATCACTTTCTCTTTCTGTCTTTCCTTATGTTATTCTTTGTTTCTTCCTTCTATTACCTTCTCTTATGTTATTCTTTGTTTTTATCATTCTATCACTCTCTTTTTCTGTCTTTCCTTATGTTATTCTTTGTTTTTATCATTCCATCACTTTCTCTTTCTGTCTTTCCTTATGTTATTCTTTGTTTTTATCATTCTATCACTCTCTTTTTCTGTCTTTCCTTATGTTATTCTTTGTTTTTATCATTCTATCACTTTCTCTTTCTGTCTTTCCTTATGTTATTCTTCGTTTCTTCCTTCTATTACCTTCTCTTATGTTATTCTTTGTTTTTATCATTCTATCACTTTCTCTTTCTGTCTTTCTGGAGTCTGCCCCAACATCAGCTCGTGAAAAGGCGACGTGAGGCCGGCCTATGTGTAGACGCAAAATTGCGGGCCCGAGATCATGTGTAACAGGGGTTTGATGATCTCGAGGCGGCTTCAAATTGCAGGTGTGAGGCCGCCTCCGGGGCCCGCTTTAAAAGCCGACGCATGTGTAACAGGGGTCTAAGTTGGACTTAAATATTACGGAGAGCCATTTGTAGCCTTAGAATAAAATATATTCAAAAGCGAAAAATCTAGTATTTTAGAATTTTTATAAACTCCACATCAAGAACATGAAATCTCCTTGATCATAGAATATATGGATGATTTGAATCAACATTTTATGCCTTTTAAAATAACTTTTACAAAATATTTTAAAGTCTTCAATACTCGAGTTCTCATTGTTGACATATTTAAGGTACAAACTGGCATGTTGTACTGAAATGATTGTTGATTTTTCTATCTATGTGTGCGCTTGTTCAAAAACCTATCCAAAACTTGACCCGTAACTCCGGCGTGGAGATACCCTACTAAAACATACCCAAAATGAAGTAAATATTCATTAAATGTCCAAATAAAGATCATGAGTTAAAAGTTGTTATACAAAACCTACGTGGATCCTTGTCATTTGATTGGAGAATTGTTGGTCACATGATATTCAATAGATGTTATATTGCACGGTCGTGCATTTTTGGTTATATGCGCCGTGCATTTTGGTTATATGCAGACTGCGTACCTCTCAGCCGTGTGCGCGCGTATCCCTGCGTGTATCTGACGCGAAGGCAATCTGAATGTAATCGAGAAGGCTGGACTCCAACTTTAATTTATCTTTAATATAAGGACTAAAGCATAATTTGTTGATTAACGTTCTATTAGATCTTCTTCGATGTTGTATAAAACAAATAATGAATGTTTTTCATTCGTTCAATGGTGCGAATATTTTCATTCGTTGAAAGATTAACGTTAATTCTATTCAACTCGGCTGACGCCTCGTTGAATATATATTCGCAATATTGAACTCATATCCATTCATTGTTTGTATATTATGTTTATTATCTGTTTCCTGTCAATTTTCTTGTTATTTTGGAGTATTTTTCGTAAAATCATTGATATTAGTATATTAGTATACACTTTTTATCTACCGTAATGTCTCAGATCCTCCTCATTATGGTAGAAAACTTCACACAGGCCCGCGCCCACCCGCAACCCACCATCGGTATGCACTTGTATTGTGCAGCGGTTTGCCATGAAACCTGTGAAAAAGTGTATACTAATATCAACGTTTATCAAAAAAATACTCCAAAAATAACAAGAATATTGACACGAAACAGTTAATGAACATAACAATTTCTAACTCATGATCTTTATTTGGACATTTAATGAATATTTACTTCACTTTGGGTATGTTTTAGTAGGGTATCTCCACGCTGGAGTTACGGGTCAAATTTTGGACAGACTTCTGAACAAGCGCCTGCTAAGTGTGCGTCAGTTATGTGTGAAGTGTGTCACCTGTTTAAAGCATGACATGTCATTGTCAGCTACAGTAGTGTACATTATTATGTAAGATTACGTATTGGAATTGTTATTGCATTCTCTGCAAAAATGAGGCATCGGCGTCGGAGCTTCCTGGAGTTAGCAAAAATCTTACTTGGACGACGAGCGCACAAATCGTAGGCGTAGAATATTAGACAGTAGGGGCGCTGGTCCGAGAATAAGGATCGTCTTCATAAATGAAGATCGTCTTTGTAAACGCGGACCAATGCGTTCCCAAAAACAAGGATCGTCTGCAAAAAAGCAGATGTTCCATATTTTTGATCAGCACATTGGCGATGCAAAAAACAGATTCCGGGATGATTTTCTTGATGCATTTTACATTGACTTTGTACAGAGACCTTCACATTATGAGCAATAAATCCTTGGGAAGACGGACAACTCATAAAAGTAGACGGTCAACTAGATCTAGGGTTATTTTCCCCTGGCCTGGGGAATCCAAATTTGGCATTGCCAGTGGGCGGTTCGGTAACCCAAAAACCCGCGGAGCGCCAATGAAAAAAAACGTCCGCGAAAATGCAGACGATCCTTGTTTATGAATATGAGGACGCAATTTGTCCGCGTTTATGAATATGAGGACGATCCTCATTCTCGGACCAGCGCCCCTACTGTTAGAGAAGCCTTACGCTCGGGTATGGCCTCCCTAAGACCATAGTAGGGTGGCTGATCGCGCACTCAGTTTTGTGTGCTAAAATTCTCCAATAGAGATTGCACACATCCCTATGCAGTCTATGTACATTGCGCGCTCATGCAAAATTGGTCAGTGATTTTATGAACAAATTGAAATTCAAACCTTTGGGGCTCGTGATCCCGAAGGTGAAACTCAATAATTGAGGTGTCATATGAAACAGCAGGTTTATCTCCATGTTCCCCATAGGGGGGCACCCCCAAAATTCTAAAAATATCTTGCTCAAAACAGCGATCTAAACATTGTTTCCATGGTAACTCGGAGATTTACCAATTTCACGAAGTGCTCCCCCGAGGGATAAGTTGGGCCAGCTGTAAAGAATATATCCATGCACTTATTTTTTCTCTAGTCCCAAGGGATCACTAGCCCCAACAGTTTGAAAATACCCTTACTCCACGCTTTGCATATCATGCTGTGCATTAGCTGTAGAGTCTATAGCTTTTGAGCAAGAATTATAACTCTGCATGAACCACTTTTTTGTCAATTCTGACCAAAATGCTATGAATATTGCACAGTTTTTGAGGGGCTGTATCTTTTGATAGAACAATCGGTGAGTCTTGAAATTTGAAAGGTATTTATATAATTATTCTGATTAGGGAGGCCAATGCCCGGGCGTAAGGCTTCTACGCCTACGATTTGTGCGCTCGTCGCCCACTTCAAAAAATTAGCAGAGGGAAAAAAATGATGTAAAAAAAAAAATTGATGAAAATAAGAAAAGAAAATACAATCATACATTTCACAACATACCTATAATCACGGATCTGTAACAGTCTTTCACCATTTGTTGACGATCTTGCAGATTTTGACGTATTTGAGTCCAATAATTCTCGTAGCAGAACAACTTTACGAACGCGCATCACAGACTAAGAAAATCCTAGAGGGCGTAGAGGTTTGCTCACTAAAAACCTTCTCATGGGCTGAAGGTAGACACTAAAAATATGGGATCCGTTTTGAGTAAAGAACTTTTGATAGAGATCAACATTTCACAATTGCCACTTCTAACAACTAGAAAATATAAAGAAAAAAGATTATATCTTTTTAAATACAGATTTTTACAAACTGAACATTCGAAAGTAGATAGAGTACGATGTTTCTGTCAATCTTGCGTTGGTTTGAGCCCTATAGCTACATCCATCTCAAAATGAGAAGAAAAACTGTGAACAGTGACGTCATTGTTCGCGCCAAAAATAAAGGGTATTGCGACATATGTCTGAGCTCCACTGAGCTCCGGTCAGATCGTGCGCAAAGCGTAGTCTTATTTATAGACCCTAGTACCTTATTCTCACAGCACTAGATACGAGTGTCGTGCAGTATAATGTATGAGAAGTGTTAAAAAAAATATTTCAGTAAAAAAAAAAGTCTACGTGAGCAGTCTATACTCCAATTGAGAATTGAAATGAAAGCCATGATTTGAAGGTGTGTGTTGTATGATACATGGTTAGTGAGTGTGTATGTTACGTATAGCGAAAGGGAGAGAGAGAGAGAGAGAGAGAGTGAGAGAAATATTAGTACACGTACATGACGTACGTTGCATGGATCATGCTGCTGTGTTCGCTGCAAGATGGATGTTAATTGGACCTCGTAACTTCTCGATCGTTGATAATAAGGAATACTCATGAGGAAATCAAATTGTTGGAATACACATCTAAGGTAAATATCAATGAATTATATATGTTTCTTAGCTGCCAATTTGTATATTCCTTCTTCATTTTTGAACCATCGCCTTCGGCTCGTAGTAGTAGAAGATGGAATCGTTCGCACATTGATGGCTGGATTTCAGCCTGCATTGGGGCTTGCCTGCGCGGTGTGTACGTGTGCGACCGATTCAAGGCTAGCCGCTGTTGAGTGATTGCACTTTCGCGCAAAGTTTTAAACTTCATCATGAACTTTGTCCGGACAATGACACGCCCATTGCCTCGGGCCTGTCTAATTATCAACGTAATTTCGCGACATGAATTTATCTGTTTCAAGGCTCTTGCGTACGGCCAAGGCGTAGAAGGAAGGGAGTGTTTACAAGCTGGATATCTCCTATTTTATGGAACTTCTGGAGTCGGCAGATGGGTGAGTTTTCTTAGTGAAAGTAAATGCTTTCTTTTAATCTTTGTTTTATTTTAAACAAATTCGTAATTAAAAAGTTAGATTTGGGCATTGGCCTCCCTATTCTGATTACATTTTTTATTCCAATATCCAACAAAAATGGTGAAAAACGATCCGAAATTGAAAATTGAAAAATTGTTCAGACACCCTAACCATAGCACATCACATAATTATGATATGACACACAATGACACATGCATACCAACAATTTCCCCAAGCTAGTATTGACATTGTGAAATAACTAATACCAGAATACATGTACGTAAAAGGTGCGGCGGAGTCGGCCCGGCGCCGCCCCCGCCGCCCGACTCGCCCGCTTGTAGACATGGCCGAGACCGAGCTGAGCTGAGGTAGCCGACTACTCGGCAGTCTTCGTCTCACTCTCTCTCACAGTCACACTGCCAAGCCATCATAATCACTCACGTTCGTTCAACTTCATTTCTGCCACATTACAAATCATATGGTTTTATCGATAAAGAAATAACATAAATCAGGGGAATATTACCTCACGCAGCATTAGCGGGATTCGGTCGTCTCGTCAACGTATTTGACGTATCTACCAAAAACGATCAACAACAACAACAACAAAAAGCGTCTACAAAGTAAAAGCTGAATCTACGTGTATACAAAAATAAAATTATGATTGTTATCGAATCTACGGTATCGGTCAAAGTAAGTTTTCGGAAAACCCAAATTTGTTTTCCTTTTCCATCTTGTATTCCATCCAAAAGTTAGACCTCCATTATATTTCGAAATAAAAGTCAGCAATTTTGTTACAATAACAGGTTGTCTAACAAAATAAATATAATATTGATGACAAAACTTATCTATGATCAGGCACGTAGCCACGGTGGGGGGGGGGGGGGGGGGGGGGGGGGGGGGGGGCACGTGCCCCCCCCCCATTTTTTTCTCCAAGATCGGTTGAACTTGTTTAATTAGACCCCAGCGCCCCAGGACGTCGTTCAATTACATGTATGTGCCCCCCCCCCCCACAAACATCCGACTCTGGCTACGTACAGCCCTGTTTATGATGATGATAAATAACAACAACAACAAAACAGATCATAAGTCAAAAGATTGATAACGCATTTAACTAGTTAAGTAGTATATATCTGCACGAAACAATTCATGATTCAAATTAATAAATTCAAAAACTAAATAATCCCCGATATTGATATTATGCCTCGGGAGCTATTGTATGCCAACTATAGGCCTAAAGTCGATATGGTGCATGGATAGTCTACGAAACCCCCTCCCAAGGAATACTGACAATTATTATATGAATGTCGTTCGTTTCGAAGAGCAAATATGCGCTATTGGCCATAATTAATATTCCTACCAACCATTTCCTTTTCCTATATATTTATCGACAGGTGCGTACGCAGGGGGGGGGGGGGGGGTGGAGGGGGCGGGGTTACCCCCAAAGTGCCCTATCCCCTTCACGCCCCTTTTCACTTTGACGAGTGCCCCTTTTCCTTTTCATCTTGCCACTTCTCCCCTTCTCATAAAAGCGCCTTAACTTACACCTCTGATGAATGCCTTTATTAAATGATCTGATCGATGCCCCTTTTCTTTTAACTAAAGCACATTTTCCTTTATTATAAGTGCCCCCTTTTCATTCTCAAGTACCTCTTTTCCTATCAGGTCAGTGCCAGGCTGAATCGCCGCTAAATATTTCCTGACGAATTGGGCAACAACAAAAGAGTTATTGTGTCCC
Source organism: Strongylocentrotus droebachiensis (assembly GCA_035222895.1). NCBI lineage: Eukaryota > Metazoa > Echinodermata > Echinoidea > Camarodonta > Strongylocentrotidae > Strongylocentrotus > Strongylocentrotus droebachiensis. The sequence goes on from JAVYIG010009947.1 coordinate 39,722, forward strand.
TTCTCGGGCCCTGCTCAAGCTCGGATTGACGTCCTTGGCCCTCCCCGCCCCTCCCCGCCCCCGTGAAAAGCAATAAGTCCCCTAAGGTTATCAGTGGCGGAGTCAGGGGGCACAGGGGAAACGTGCCCCCCCCCCCCGGTAAAAAAGGGGGGAAATGGTAGAAGGGGAGAAAGCAAAAGGGGGAAAAGGAGGGGGAAAATAAAAAAAAAGGAAGAGAGAAAGAAGAAGAAAAGAGGGAGGAGAAAAAAGAGGAGAGGAGAAAAAGGAAGGGGAAAGGAAGAAAAAGAAAGAGGGAGGAGAGAATAGGCGGAAAGTGAAGAAAGGGGAAAGGCAGAGGAGAGAAAAGGATGAAAAGGAAAATAATGAGAAAGCAAAAGAAGGAGAGGGGTGGGATATAATAAGAAAGTGTTTTTTTTTTCCGGGAAAATGAGGGGGGGGGGGGGGCGCGCAATTTTGCAGTGTGCATAATTCGGGGCCCCTCTTGCCAGGTGTGTAGCCCTCCCCCCCAAAAAAAAAAACCAACAACAAACAAACAAACAAACAAACAACAACACAAGAAGAAGAACAACAAAAAAGAAATGGAAAATTAAAAAGGGGGTAAAGAGAGAATTTTGGGGAGTCAAATGAGAAAGGAAAAGTGAAAGAGAATTAAACGACGATAGAAGAGAGGTGCGAGAGCATGAGGAATTGCATTTGTTTATTAAGAGTCGAAAACAATGCAACGGATCGTCTCGTTTCTCTAATAATTGAAGGAAACGTCAAAACTTCCGCGCTTTGCGCGGCAGCGGTGAAACAAGAATTGAGAGTTGGGACGGGAGTTGGGAACGGTACAGCGAATCGTTTCCTACCTCTAATAATTTAATGAAGACAGTGTCAAAGCTGCTGGGCTTCGCGTGGGAGGGGACTGAAAATAACTTAGTTCCTGGCCCCGGGTTTATAGGGTTCGTTTGTAAACATTGGGACATTGGCAATTTCTTGGTAGGCCTAATTGGTGGTTAGTTTTGTCGGTAATCGGTGGCCTCCGCCCCTCCCCCCACAGAAAAAAAGGCTAGAGACGCCCCTGATAACGACACAGTTTATACACTCGAAATAATTTGTGCAAGTACTAGCCTAGCTACTGGTGAAGTACCAGACCATCGTCTTCGTGCAGTGTGCTGCAACAACGTCTCGCGACGTGACAGATCACTTTCCTCTAACTTCTAACCAATCAGAAGGCCTCGTTTTTTTCTCCAGGAAGTGCCAGTGGACATTAATGCGCCAAATGCATAGAGCTATATATTAATCTATTATAGTTCTATGGCCAAATGTGGTTCTTAAATGGTAAAAGATCCCTACTCTCGGAGGGGTTAGCCTCTTGTCGATGGCCCTAGCGCTGTTGGAGTCCGTAAATTCTGGCTCGCTTCGCTCGCCAGGATTCCAACATAATAAATAATAATAATAAAAACGTTACTTATAAAGCGCTTACCACCGAAGTCTCTAAGCGCTATACACACAGAATAGACTGATATATACAATTACATCTTATACAAAACTAAAAATGCAAATAAACCTACAAATTACAATACATATGGAATACACATCAAAGGGAACAAAGTTAATCAATCATCAAACGCAATTTTGAATACTGGTTTTGAATAGGTTAACGGTTTGACAGTTTTTTACATTTAAAGGTAATCTGTTCCAAAGTTCGGCAGAAGCTTTGCGAAAGGAACGATTACCATAAGAGAGAGTTGACACAGAAGTAGATACGAGGTTTAATTGTGAAGATGACCGTAAATTGCGTGAGGGTTTGTATTCCTCGATTAATTCTTGCAGATAAATTGGTGCCAATTCATGAATGCATTTATAAGTTAAAACTAAGATTTTGTACATAATGCGGTATAGCGCTATAACATGCAGCGCTATAGGGCCATCGACCGGGCCATCGACAAGGGGCTAGGAGGGGGTAGGAGCAAGCAAGTGCCTTAAGATTGCAAATGCTTATACTTTGGGAGGGGGTTCGGCAGTGGTGGAACCAGGGGGGGGGGGGGGGGGGTCGGCCGTCCCCCTGGGGAAAAAACGTGTAAAAACACGTTAATTTTACCTTTTTTGGTAGATGGCCCCCCCCTCCCTGGAGCTCAAGTATTGGTCGCTCAGTTCCCCCGCCGCTGTCGCTTTGCTTCATCGTTTTTCATATTTTTCACCGAATGCGATTTTGACCCCCGCCCCCCCCCCCCCCCCGGTAATAAAATCCTGGATCTGCCACTGGTTATATAGATCTAGACGGAGTCGGGCTAACTCGGACCAGGGGACAACTCGGCCCAGATGCAAAAACGGTCATTTTTTGCATGTTTAGGTTTAGGTTTAGGTTTAGGGTTAGGGTTAGGGTTAGGGTTAGGGTTGGAGTTAGGGTTAGAGTTAGGGTAAAATGACAAAAAATGACCGTTTTTGCAGCTGGGCCGAGACCTACATCTATCTCATTCTGTTATTGCCTTGGTTTTTGACGCTTCGAAGGTACCATAGAAAGATTGAATTGATATATGTAAAAATTAGGTAGCTAGGTTGAGTCAGATTGCGTGTTGATTGTGCAAGGGAGACGACGGGAAGTCACAATATGTTGGACCTTTTCACGATTTTTAGCAAAGGAGGGATCGTTCTTTGGTGTTTCCAAGGAACATGCCAAGCCTTTGGAGCGCCCGTGAATTCGCTCATAAAAAGTGGGATTCTCCAGGTGAGTGAATTTAAAGTTATCATATTTCATGTAAGATCAAATGGAAATGGATTGCGGATTGTGATGATGATGGTAATGCATGAATGAGTGTGATCATCATGACCATGCACGTTGATGAGTGATGATGTGTATTGTATTGCTGGGCCTATGCTGGCCAAGGCATGATAACTGAACTAATTGCAATGACGACCTTCATCATTGCCTTGTTTTCGTTCACATTCTGCCCCATTAATATACTTATCCTTATCCTTATCCTTATCGTCCAGAAATCCCATTCGTTTTGCACGTAGTAGGTATGTTACAATGTGTGTGCTTTCGCCAAGAATAGGCATATTCATGGGGCACTAGAGGGCGCTTCGCGCTCGTACGAAAATCTGAATGGCCTTGCTGCGGTGGGTCGGCAATAATCAGCCCAAAACGTGGATATGGGAGAGTGGAAGGATATATCTTTTTTATAATGTTATCAGGTCTTACCCTTAACCATCCTATGTTTAATCTAGATGTAGAAATAACATGCGAGTACGATAAGAGAAACATCGGGCCCATTACTGATGCAACTTTTGAAATATTAGCCTAGAAATGACCACCAAACGGAAAAAAATGACATTTTTTCCCGACAAATCTTCATAAAATCTGAGTTATAAACAAGTCACATCTAGGTACACTAATACAAATACGATTTTCTGAAAATTAAGGTATGATTTATTAAGTTTCTTTCAAGTATATTTCTGCGCATTGCAGCGCCAATATTCTACACTGCTTCAAAATCACCCTTGAAATTTTTTTTTGCAACAAATTTGTTACGAGGTCCGCGACTGTTCCCCGTTCCTTGCGTGTTGAAAGTTTGGTAATACATAGTTTCCATTGACTCGCGCACGAAAAAATGGTCGAAAACAAAATGTCAAATGAAGAAATAAACAAGCTTTTGTATAGTTATAAGAGTTCTACTGAGGTTTCTTTGTCGATTTAATTTATTATATAGTCTCAATTAGAATTCAGAATTATCTCACTGAAAAGTTAAGAAACCGACGATGTTCTCGATCGTAGTTATTTTCATTTCGCCAGCAGCCGATCTAGCGTTGTTTGGGCAAAAAGCTAGGCCGCTGCCTACCCACCGCGAACCTTTCCGAGTCCCGCTAAAATGGCGCTCTGCGGAGCTCCGCGGCTGCGTTGGTATCGCTGCAAACTCTCCGCCGGCTAGCTCCCCACGACGGACCATTCGCGGTATGGCGAGAGTGTGTGTGTGAGGTATGATTTTGGATTCGAGAACGCACGTAATGCAACCGTGCGCGTCATTTTCAGCTGTCGAATGTATACGACCAATTTTACATGTACGATTTTTAGTACAGATACTTGGTCAGTTTTCTTCTTATATCTTTGGTTTTACAACATTTAAAAATATAATTTCTTCAAATTTGCTCCTGACTCGGTTCAGACTAATTGTATGATGTGTTTTCAAGTCAGTTTTTTGAATATATTTTTTTGCATGAATTTGCCTACCAAGAAGGTTTCTGCCATTGGGCTGTTATGCACTATTGGAGACCAATTTGGATAGCCCACGTAAATGTGATCTTTTGATGGGCTGATTAGATTTTTGTTTCATGATTTCTATTGGATGAGAAGAATGACATTGTTATCTTTCATTTCATACCAAACTTTTTATGATTTATGTTTTCGGCGGTTTGTTTTGCTGCACTGTTTCACAAGAGCCGTGTTTAGTGCCATTATGTACCCTGATCCTACCTACAGGATTTGAAAAAAAGTATCTAGACCAATTGGTTAACATGTGAATTTGCTTTTGGTGAAATTTCAGCAAAATCTAACGATTAGAAATATGTTTTTTTGGATGAGGAATGTGAAAATGTCATGCAAAAATGACGGCCCGATTAGCGTTTTTTGTGTATTTACATACATTTTGGGGTAATTTTATGTCATGAAATAGAATCTTTCGGTCACATTTGAGATCACAACTTTTGGTTTAAAAACAAAGGAAAACAAAGCAATTAAATACATGATTTCCGGGCGTTTAACATTGGCATAACTTTCTTATTACTGGGGCTATTATGATGAATGAGGCATCAAATAAAAGGTCTTATCAAGCTCTTTCGAATGGCATAAAGCAGGAGCTTGAATTCTGAGATTTAATTTGTTTGTAACATCCCTACACGTAGTGCTTGTTATTCCTAGTTAGGTACTTTCCTCAAGTCCTTTTCCTTTTAAATTTCGTAGGCGTCATCTCTGATATCTCATCAAGGTCACCTACTTTTTCGATTTTCAAAATCAGTCATGAATAACCATCCAGGCGCCATTTTGTCCGTTTCTGGTCCATTATAAGGCCTTCCTTCATTCCTTCCTATCTCCACTATCCTAGATCCTACAAACTTCTAACAAAATCCTTTAGATAGTCTAAGACATGTTCTTTCCTCTGCGACTTAAAAATTGACCTTCAAAATGCCATCTTCATAGTCAAAATTCAAATCTGAAACTGACTCCGTCAACAATCTCTCAAATTCTTGAAAAATAGACCCCTACAAATCTAAAAATTGCAATAACTTTCTTTAACCAATTCCGTTCCGTCTCATCTTCTCGCAGTATCTTTATTTTATAATTGCACATAGCCATGCCAATTTTTACGCTCCAATGGCTTTTGCAAAACATAAATAGCGCCCTCTAAAGTTCTGGGAATTGGCTTTCTTTCTGTGGCTGTATCTCCATCATGGCTTGGCAGACCCGTACCCTTTTTTGGATTTAGATACTTGAACATATGCCCTTTCCAGCCATACACAAAATTATATACCCTAACACTGACCGACTTTGCGAAAAATGCCCTCCAAATTCGCCATTTTCAAGAAAATTGAGAAATAACTTCAACTTGCTCTAAATTGGCGATCTTTAAACCTACATCGATGAAACTTGGCAGACATATGTATCCATATATACGTGACAACTGTCTGCCAAGTTTGGTAAAATTTGAACGTGTCAGCGCAAAGTTATCGCCAAAAATGATGAATTTACTATGCATTACGTAATAGCGAGAGAGAGAGAAAAAACAATTTAACTCCGGTCATAATACAGATCCTGTACGTTTTCCGCCCATGCACTACACGAATTGTCTATGGGGCATATCGGGTTCACGCTTTTGGCTCCCAGAACGATCTTGATTGCAATGACGAACATGCACCAAATACCATTGGTTTTTGCACGCAGTGCTTGCGAGCCCTTTCTAGGTTCTTTCCCCTATCCCAATTTCTTTCAAACTTCGTAGGCATAGTCACTACCATCCCATCAAGGTCACCGTTGAGGCCTTTCTTTCACCCTACCTATCTCCAATATTACAGAAGCTACAGACTTCGTACAAATTGCTCTGGATAGTCCGAGAGAAGCTCTTTCGTTTGACACGTAGAAACATGGCGTCATTGCACGCACATCGTTTTGACACGATTGCATTTCTAGTTCTGTTGTAATATTGTGGATTGAGTTGAAATTGGTGTTGCAATAAATTAACCGAGTGCATATGTTTGACTTGTGTGTGTTTTAACTTTTTTTGTTTGTATTTTTTTGAGTAGAATCTAGATCTAGATCTAGATTTTTTTGTATTTTTGTATTTTTTTTGGGGGGGGGCTTTTTTGAGGGTGGTAGATCAGTGATATAATCAGGGCTGTAACCCTCCCGCCACCATGCTCATTCTCCCGCCATCCCAATAGCTCGTAGGGGGAGACTCCCGTCAGCATGCAGCACGCCTTTCCTCCTGCCAAAACCGGGACCAAAAAAAAATATGCTCTCAATGGAAATTGTAATCTCTTAGCCAAAAAGTTACCAAAATGATAATGTTGTAATTATTGTTTTTCATGACATGATGGGGGTCGATTTGATAACTTTTTGACCATGATGGTTAGTTTGGGCAAAAAATTGGCTAAAAAGATCAAATAAGGGGCAATGCGACTTATATTTTTGGAAACAGCGCAAAATTTTAACCAACATTAATTGAAAGAGGTTTTAAGTTAATTAAAGTTGCTGGTCTACCCGATTCAAGGACTCTTCAGTCTTCATCTATTACACTGCTTCAAATCTGGGGTTTCCTAGTTCATAGTTCATAGTTGATAATGAAATTTAGAAAAGAAGATTTGAGGTACAAGAATATTTCCTCTCCTTGTGTATGATCTAGATAAGTACTTTGACCAATGAAACCGGGGCTGATATACCCAAAACCTATAGGAGCCAATTCTACATTGAAAGCTATGCAGTGGTTCAAAGTTATAAGGCCTCCCAAAATACATACCGTAATTAACGGTGTATAAACCGCCGTCGTGTATTAACCGCACCCCTCTTTTTCGCCCTTAAAAGCCAGGTCCGTGCGAGGTGCAGCTGAATGTGTAAGATCATTAATGTAAATTAAAAAACAGTAGAGGACCTAGGATAGAACCTTGTGGTACGCCATGTAATAGAAGAAAAATTGGAGGAATTATTATTATAAACTACATGTACATATTGAGATCTATCAGAAAGATTACTTTCAAACCAAGATGACAGACAAATTTGAGTGTTCTAGTTTCCGAGTGGTGAGTCAACACACCGATTACTGAGCTTTTTTGTGTGTGTGTGTACCGTGTATAAGACGCACCCCCGACTTTGAATATTTTTTGGCGGCAAAAAAGTGTGGTTAATACACCGTTAATTACGGTTCATGTCTACATGTATAAATGTTTTGCGTCCTGCCTTTTTTTTAATAAAAAATAAAAAAAGATGGAGAATGCCCTTTTTTTCTTCAAAACGGCTGCTCAGCACATATTCAAAGATGTCCGGTGAGGCTATTTTTCAAGATGACTGCCAGCCTTTAATATATAATCTTTTTAGCAGTAAGTTTTACGTTTTTTCCACACCAAAAAAAGGAAAGAGGCAGGCAGCCTTAATAAGGGAAGCGAATGGGGACGCTAAACATAATTTTTTTTTTCTTCTTTTTCTTTTTGGTCAACATACATGTCAGTGAATGTAGACTTTGGTTATGTGACAATATACAGTCAAGCTTATTCTCTATCTTAATCTCTGGAAAGTTTCCTTCACAATGCCAAGTACTTTAACATCCCATGCACATACCTTTTAACGTTCAACGATGTCTCTTTTTGTCTCTCTCTCTCTCTCTCTTTCCTCTGTAGGAGCGTGGAGGAAACAACTCTTTTAACCATGGAACCCTGACGCTCAAACATAAATTAGACAATGAATTTGAACTCATATTTGTGGTAAGTTCACTTATGTGGTAAACTGTTTGGTCTGTATACTAATTTGGTCAAACCTGACCCTGGGTCTAGAGGGAGAGCATTATAAAACGAAAGCCTTGCATGAGCACAGATTCCCTCCCCCCCCCCCCCTACTTAGTATTGAGTTTATGACAAACAAGAAACCTGAAGTTTTTAGTGCGTAAACATCAGGACGGAATGTAATGATTTATCAAAGTAATAGTGTAGTGTGGAGGAGAGCAATTGACACAATGAAATAAAAGCAACACAAAAATTAAAACAATGCATTCACTCATAGGTGGCCAATGGAGTATGTTCAGAACGGAGGTGACCTTGTTTACCTCTGGCATACATTACTGATGCTCTACAGGTATTTTGAGACAAGTTCACTACAAGAATGAGCTGAAAATCGGAAGAATATTTGCCCAATTTGACTTAAAGCCATACTGTACTTCAATAACTACTACAACATCCCCTCTAATGCCATCTCAGGCACTATGAACATGACGGACAAAGAAAGCGGACAAAATATACAGTTCCTCAGGTAGATAAAGGAACATCCCGTCACTGCTATTATGTAAAAATGTGAAGAACAGGTGAATATGCATGTGACACCTGTTCTACATTTGTTTACCAAATGGCAGTGAAGGGATGTTCCTTTATCTACCTGAGGAACTGTATATTTTGTCCGCTTTCTTTGTCAGTCATGTTCATAGTGAGGTCAGCTGTAGCAGTATGATCCCGTAACTCACTGCTTCCCTAGCTGAGCCCTCTCAAGAGGTTACGCCCTGTTGGCAAGTTAACCATGAGATGGCGCCATGCAATAAACAGTGCTGGCGAACAGAGCAACAAGACCAAGCTCTGTAATTATTAGGATCTCTGTCCAGTAGTGCCGTGTTTGTGCCATCGAACTGGATCGACCAAATCAATTGATTCATAATATATATATATTTGTTCCCGTATATTTGTTCCCGTAACATGAGAGTAATTTTAATAGTTTCATACTATTAATTAAATGTAATGTTAACTGTTATTGTATAATTGTTTTAAATGGGGGCACGCTACAAGAGTCCTATCTCGCACCCCGGGGCAACGTGTCTGACACGGCCGGTTGTAGCAACTACTCCGAAGATCAAGATTACATTAATCTTGATCTAAGGAGACACGAACGAACGAATAAACAGTGCACTAGGGTAGAAAGTTCATCAGTTCAGTATTGCTTTAAACATGAAGTCAGCAAAGATTAACAACCTTTTATTGATCCGCTTGAACAGGTTGCCTACCAAAATATATTGGCACTGGCGTACATTGACAAGTTCATTGATGATGTTCACCAGGAGTTCAGAGACAAGTACAAGGATGTGCTGAGGAGCGGAAGGATATTTGGCCAATTTGATTTCAGCGATGATTTCCAGCGGGTCTTGAGGGAGGCGGAGAAGAGTAGCGTAGTTGCCAAGAAGGAGGGCAAGCAGGTAAAGGAAGCATTTCAAAATGTGTAAACGTGTAAAGAAATTCAATTACTTCATATAAACAGAAAAAAATACGTATTTGCTAATATTGTTAATTTTCACTAGAAAATTCACTTAGTATTGATTAAGATTCATTGTCTTTGTTAATTATATTGTATTTTAACTTGTATTATTTGAAACAATTGTTAACAAAATATGATATGTTTTTCACTTGTAAATTGTCTTGCAATTCAGCTTGCAAATTGATGATATAAATGAACTGGACTACACGTATGCCTCCTCTAATTGGTACAAATTAGTTGTATCGTTCACTCTTAAGACAAATCAAATTGTATATGAATACACTAATTAATGTGAACGAAAGTACCGAAATGCAAAAAAATCTGGCCAGTTTGTTTTTGGAAACAGTGAATTGAATAAAAGAGAGACAAGCAGGTAAAGAAAGCATTTCAAAATTTGTAAAGGTGTAAATCTGAATCAGCTGCATGTACATGTATGCCTCCTTAAGTTGGGACCAATTCGTAGTATCGTTCACTCTTGAGACAAATCAAATTCTTGAGACAAATCAAATTGTAAATTGCATATGAATACATTTTTTGAGGAGGCGCGATAGCTCAGTTGGTAGAGCAGTGGTCTCGTAATCCGGCGACTCTGGTTCGAAACCAGGGCGATGCGCTAGTGCCCTTTGGTAAGGCATTAATCCTCATTACTAGGTCTCTCGGAGAGGACCTGAAGCCGTTGCTCCTCTGGTTGCTTACTGCTTTCTTAGCAGTCGGGTATTAACCACCACTCCTACTACACTAATTAATGTGAATGAAAATACCGAAATGCAACAAAATCTTGCCAGCTTGTTTCTGGAAATAGTGAGTTCAAATTCCACTCCATGATGCAATGTCTATTAATTTAAAGCTCATGAACAGTCGTAGTAGCAAAAAAAAAAGTAAATTGGTGAGCATGTGTACAATATAGTATTAATGACTGCTTTGAGAGAAATAGTTGTTTTTATACGCTCAAGGGAAGGTTAGAATTGTGCTATTGCCCCGAGGAGTGCCGAGGGCAATAGCCCAATTGTAACCTTCCCGAGAGCGTATAAAAACAACTATTTCTCGAATATTAAAGCAGTCATTAATACTTTTATATGCCGAAAAAAAATAGACTAAAAAATAAAAAAACTTTTGTCGAAGATGGGATTCGATCTCTTGCGTACAAAAGGTGATGTAACTAAAATCAGCGTCTTAATCCGCTCGGCTATCGCGCTCAGTTACCATACTTAACAGTTTTCTCTAATATATACATTAAAATGGATTTAAAACGGCTTCGCGTGATTGATGATTCGCGGCTGCTCCATTAATCGGGCCCTTCTTTTACTTTTGCAATGCATATTGGCACGAACTTAGATCAAGATCTATCGGCAGATGTTGTTTTTTTGTTTTTGGAAGTTTATTTTCGTCTTCATGTCAACAATGCAAGATAAAATTGTCGGTAAGATCGATCGAGATTCAATTGTATTGAAATTACCGACCAATTCTTCGCACACGTACGGTATCCCCGATCGCTCAAACCATTTTTTAACATGTAAACCTATGGGGTAACCATGGAGACTGACCTATTTTCCCAATAACCATGGTTATTGGGAAAATAGGTCTGTTTTTACAGGAACAGTTAAAGTTTATGAATGCAATTTCGACCAATCAGATTGCTGGATTACTTAAGTGAGGTCTATAAATATGACTATTATTATTATTATGATTATTATTATGATAAAGTCACTATAAAGAAGCACTAAACTGCCAAGGCTTAATCTATATCATTGCATCTTCCTATTGTTTCATAAAATCCATATATCTGTCTTCTTCTTTTTTTTCCTATCGTGATATTTTGACAGGATATCAAACTATTACAAAAATATATCACCATCCATTTATATTTATACTAAGACCTAACAACAAAAAGATGGTGTATTGCCCTTTAGGTGCCAGAATCTAGGTAGGTCAGTTGATTTTTATTTTCGTTTTTTGTTTACCCCCTCTTTCAGCGGATATTTTTCAGTTCGGACTTTGGTACATACTTTGTTATTCATCAAACATTATTTTCTTCTAAAAAACAGTAAAAAGAATAAAATTTAATAAAATGCTGACCGTAGATTTTAAGAATTTTTGGATCGGTCGTAGAGGGGAATGCAACTTTTTTTAAAAGCCTAATACATTTATAGCCTATAATCATTTTTTGTTTAATCTAAAAAATCATCACAATTCAGCCATCCGGCTGCGAAGACATGTTTCGCTGAACTTTGTATTTTGAATCTTGTTTTTAATACAGATGAAGAGTTTTGAAGAATCTCACAAATCCAAGAAGACTATAGCATCTATGATCATAGACCCCAGCAAAGAGGAGAAGAATATCACCAATAAAGCAGCCAAGAAAGGAAGTAAGTTTAATTCCAAAAGGAGCTAAATCCATTTTTTGTAACTTTGGAGAAAAAAAGAATTTGTTTACCAGATTTTGTACAAGCATATATGGAAAAGTGATAGTAGAAGGTGCTTTTTTTCATAATTGCTCCTAAAATTTTGGTAAATACTTTTGTTGAAAGATGGGTACTTAAAGCCCAACTGTACTACTTATACCTACTTGCGCCCTCTATACAGCCAACAATGTCTAAGCGGTATTTTATTTTATTTGCAGTGGGGCTTTAATAGTTGTTTATATTTTTTATTGCTTGTAAACAAAAATTAACATTTCCGTTTTTTAACTTGGACGAATAATAATAATAATAATACACAATATTAATTAGGCGCTTAATACTGGTGTCGCTAAGCGCACCATAGTCTGACTAAAAATTATTTACCAAAACTTATAATAAACACACAACTTATACATCTGTTCTTTATTCAATAAATCATGCATATATAATAATAAAAATAAAATGAATGTATACAAAAGTAGAATTGAAATTGAATTGAATTTGTAATCTTTCTGTCTCATCAACTCAGATAAGACCGAATCTAGTCCCCAACCCTCCAAGAAACCAGCAAAACAACCAGAAACCATCGACAGTGGAAGTCTGGATGAGGAGACTATTAACCGTAACAGAGAGAAGATGTTTAACAGGAACAAGCCCAAGAAAGTAGAGAAATCACCGTAAGTTAAAGATAAAGACCAGTTATGGTCATGCGATTGCATTGTGAAAGAAACGTGGAATTGATCAGAAAAGGTTGATCATCTAGCATATAAGTATTGGTGTGTACTGCAAGGTTCTGGAATCATCAAAATGAAAAGAAATTTGGCCCAGTCTTCGTAAAGTTACAAGCACTGTACATAGAAAGATGTATATGGGACTACGCACACGTGCACGACACAGGCGTTTATCTCTCACAGTCCAATAGATAAACTAATTTACCAAATATATCAATTAGTAGGTGGTTTCCCGGCAAAATGTTATCATGTATTAGTCAAAACATATTCTTCACATGATTGGTAATAAAGAGCTTCCATTTCATTTTTTTGAAATTGGGGCGTTTCCAATACTGGTCTTTACCTTTAAATTTCTGGGAAAAAAGTGAAAGATGGTCTTGTAGTTGTAAGGTTCATGTAGCTCTTGTTTTGTGTTCCCATGCAAGGCGCGTCTACTTGTTAATTGCAAAGTTGTTTCTTCATGTGGTTGCCAATTTTTGTCAAGATCAGTTATACGGAAAACTGGTTGAAAGCCAACCCACTGTGCTTTTATTAAATCCTTTTAAAGACGCGTAGAAGCAGACCTACCAACCATTACGATTAAGTCATAGTTCGTACAATATTTATTTTTATTTTTTTAATATTTTTTTTTTTTTTGTGTGTATGTGCCATTTCAATGGCAAAATTGATCATCTCACATCGGCAATTTGGGGAGTTTTATTGGTTCATGGAACACACCATTCGTGACAAAATCATGCATATTCAACCAATGATCCATACAAAAAATTATTCCTGTATGTAGGAACTGTAAGAGGCATTGATCCACGTAACAGCCCATGTTTATTTTTAAGAATACAACTTTTGTCAGTAAAATACAACTTTTTGGGATTAAAGAATACAGTTTTTAAACTCCTGAGGTTGGCAGGTCTGTAGAGGTGTGCTTTCATGGGGGATTCCACACCATTCGGATGTTTCCCCAATAAAAGGTGTTTTCAATCACCACCAGGAGAAGCCTTCAGTTTTATGACCAACAGTAATGCTCCGCATTTTTCACCCATCCTTCCCAACAAAAATGGTAATGTCATTATCTTACTTTCTCACCCAAAGACTCCATTAGAGACTGGGAGTGGGGGGGGGGGGGGGATTTCTTGATGGGACTAGAGGTTTGCTGTTTACGAGACTCTTGCACCCATCAATGGTATTTCCACTAAGTACCTTTATGTACCTACACACTTGAGTTAAGTCATTAATATATATCAACAAAAGTAATGGGTCAAGTATAGATCCCTGGGGAACTCTGTGTGTTATGACTGCAAAATTAGAAACATGATTATTATACATAGTAAATTGACGTTGATTGCATAAATAACTTTAAAAATACGAACGAACGAACTGAAAGTCAAGTTTTTTTAATTTCCCAGGAAAGTGACCTCCAAGCCGACCAAGAAGACCAAGCAAGCAACCACCTGGGGCATGGGAGGGAACGCTAAAGACATGCCCGATCTAGACTGGAGTGAGAAGCCCCCTGGTACCAACGGGACAAGCGAGGGACAGAACGGACATAAGGAGTTTGATCTGGAGGATGAGGTAGGGAAGAGAGGAAGAGAGGGAGAGAATGACTGAGACGGTTGGACTTATGATAGTGACAGAGAGAGAGAGACAGAGACAGAGATAAAGTAAGAGATGGAGGGGCAGAGAGAGAATTACTGAGAGGGATGGACTTATGATAGTGACAGAGAGAGAGAGACAGAGACAGAGATAAAGTAAGAGAGGGAGAGAGGGAGGGGCAGAGAGAGCTAATGACTGAGAGGGTTGGACTTAGATAGTGTGAGTGAGAGAGAGAGAAACAGAGAGAGATGAGAGATAAAGTAAGAGAGGGAGAGAGGGAGGGGCAGAGAGAGCTAATGACTGAGAGGGTTGGACTTAGATAGTGTGAGTGAGAGAGAGAGAAACAGAGAGAGATGAGAGATAAAGTAAGAGAGGGAGAGAGGGAGGGGCAGAGAGAGCTAATGACTGAGAGGGTTGGACTTAGATAGTGTGAGTGAGAGAGAGAGAAACAGAGAGAGATGAGAGATAAAGTAAGAGAGGGAGAGAGGGAGACTGGAGTTAAAAAAAACCTGGTACCAACGGGACCACCGATTGACAAAACAGAGATAAGGAGTTCGATCTGGGGGATGAGGTAGGGAGAAGAAAGTAAGAGATAGAGAGAGAGATAGAGATAGAGATGAGAGGGAAGAAGAGACTGGTGTGAGAAACCCCCTGGGACCAACGGGACCACTGAGGGACAGAATGGACATAAGGAGTTTGATCTGGAGGATGAGGTAGGGAGAAGAGAGGGAGGGAGGGAGAGAGGGAGAGGGAATGACTGAGAGCGATGGACTTAGATAAAGTGAGCGAGAGAGAGATAGAGATGAGAGATAAAGTAAGAGAGGGAGAAAGGGAGACTGGAGTGAGAAACCCCCTGGTACCAACGGGACCACCGATTGACAAAACAGAGATAAGGAGTTCGATCTGGAGGATGAGGTAGGGAGAAAAAAGTAAGAGATAGAGAGAGAGAGAGAGAAAGTGAGAGAAAGTAGGAGAGGGAGAGAGGGAGGGGCAGAGAGAGAATGACTGAGAGGGTTAGACTTAAACCAAGTGAGCGAGAGAGAGAGAAAGAGATGAGAGAGATAGAGATGAGAGAGATAGAGATAGAGATAGAGATGAGAGAGATAGAGAGATAGAGATAGAGAGATAGAGATAGAGATGAGAGAGATAGAGAGATAGAGATAGAGAGATAGAGATAGAGATGAGAGAGATAGAGATGAGAGAGATAGAGATGAGAGAGATAGAGATGAGAGAGATAGAGATGAGAGATATAGAGATGAGAGAGATAGAGAGATAGAGATGAGAGAGATAGAGATGAGAGAGATAGAGATGAGAGAGATATAGAGATAGAGATGAGAGATAGAGATAGAGATGAGAGAGATAGAGAGATAGAGATGAGAGAGATAGAGATAGAGATGAGAGAGATAGAGATAGAGATAGAGATGAGAGAGATAGAGAGATAGAGATGAGAGAGATAGAGATAGAGATGAGAGAGATAGAGATAGAGATAGAGATGAGAGAGATAGAGATAGAGATGAGAGATAGAGATAGAGATGAGAGATATAGAGATGAGAGATATAGAGATGAGAGAGATAGAGATGAGAGAGATAGAGAGATAGAGATAGAGATGAGAGAGATAGAGAGATGAGAGATATAGAGATGAGAGATATAGAGATGAGAGAGATATAGAGAGATAGAGATAGAGATGAGAGAGATAGAGATGAGAGAGATAGAGATGAGAGATAGAGATAGAGAGATAGAGATAGAGATGAGAGATATAGAGATGAGAGAGATAGAGATGAGAGATAGAGATAGAGATGAGAGATATAGAGATGAGAGATATAGAGATGAGAGAGATATAGAGAGATAGAGATAGAGATGAGAGAGATAGAGATAGAGATGAGAGAGATAGAGAGATAGAGATAGAGATAGAGATGAGAGAGATATAGAGATGAGAGATATAGAGATGAGCGATATAGAGATGAGAGAGATATAGAGAGATAGAGATAGAGATGAGAGAGATAGAGATAGAGATGAGAGAGATAGAGATAGAGATGAGAGAGATAGAGATGAGAGATATAGAGATGAGAGATATAGAGATGAGAGAGATATAGAGAGATAGAGATAGAGATGAGAGAGATAGAGATAGAGATGAGAGAGATAGAGATATAGAGATAGAGATGAGAGAGATATAGAGATGAGAGAGATAAAGATAGAGAGATAGAGATGAGAGAGATAGAGATGAGAGATATAGAGATGAGAGAGATAGAGATGAGAGAGATAGAGATGAAAGATATAGAGATGAGAGAGATAGAGAGATAGAGATGAGAGATAGAGATAGAGATGAGAGAGATAGAGAGATAGAGATGAGAGAGATAGAGATGAGAGAGATAAAGATAGAGAGATAGAGATGAGAGAGATAGAGAGATAGAGATGAGAGAGATAGAGATAGAGATAGAGATGAGAGAGATAGAGAGATAGAGATGAGAGATAGAGATAGAGATGAGAGATATAGAGATGAGAGATATAGAGATGAGAGAGATATAGAGAGATAGAGATGAGAGAGATAGAGATAGAGAGATAGAGATAGAGATGAGAGAGATATAGAGAGATAGAGATAGAGATGAGAGAGATAGAGATGAGAGAGATAGAGATGAGAGATATAGAGATGAGAGAGATAGAGATAGAGAGATAGAGATAGAGATGAGAGAGATAGAGATGAGAGATATAGAGATGAGAGAGATAGAGAGATAGAGATGAGAGATAGAGATAGAGATGAGAGAGATAGAGAGATAGAGATGAGAGAGATAGAGAGATAGAGATGAGAGAGATAGAGATAGAGATAGAGATGAGAGAGATAGAGAGATAGAGATAGAGAGATAGAGATAGAGATGAGAGAGATAGAGATGAGAGAGATAGAGATAGAGATGAGAGATATAGAGATGAGAGATATAGAGATGAGAGAGATAGAGATAGAGATGAGAGATATAGAGATGAGAGATATAGAGATGAGAGATATAGAGATGAGAGAGATAGAGATAGAGAGATAGAGATAGAGATGAGAGAGATAGAGATGAGAGAGATAGAGATAGAGATGAGAGATATAGAGATGAGAGATATAGAGATGAGAGAGATATAGAGATAGAGATAGAGAGATAGAGATAGAGATGAGAGAGATAGAGATGAGAGAGATAGAGAGATAGAGATAGAGAGATAGAGATAGAGATGAGAGATATAGAGATGAGAGAGATAGAGATGAGAGAGATAGAGAGATAGAGATAGAGAGATAGAGATAGAGATGAGAGAGATAGAGATGAGAGAGATAGAGAGATAGAGATAGAGAGATAGAGATAGAGATGAGAGATATAGAGATGAGAGATATAGAGATGAGAGAGATAGAGAGATAGAGATAGAGAGATAGAGATAGAGATGAGAGAGATAGAGATGAGAGAGATAGAGAGATAGAGATAGAGAGATAGAGATAGAGATGAGAGAGATATAGAGATAGAGATAGAGAGATAGAGATAGAGATGAGAGATATAGAGATGAGAGATATAGAGAGATAGAGATGAGAGAGATAGAGAGATAGAGATAGAGATGAGAGAGATAGAGAGATAGAGATAGAGAGATAGAGATAGAGATGAGAGATATAGAGATGAGAGAGATAGAGAGATAGAGATAGAGAGATAGAGATAGAGATGAGAGAGATAGAGATGAGAGAGATAGAGAGATAGAGATAGAGAGATAGAGATAGAGATGAGAGAGATATAGAGATAGAGATAGAGAGATAGAGATAGAGATGAGAGAGATAGAGATGAGAGAGATAGAGAGATAGAGATAGAGAGATAGAGATAGAGATGAGAGAGATAGAGATGAGAGAGATAGAGAGATAGAGATAGAGAGATAGAGATAGAGATGAGAGAGATATAGAGATAGAGATAGAGAGATAGAGATAGAGATGAGAGATATAGAGATGAGAGATATAGAGAGATAGAGATAGAGAGATAGAGATAGAGATGAGAGAGATAGAGATGAGAGAGATAGAGAGATAGAGATAGAGATGAGAGAGATATAGAGATGAGAGATATAGAGATGAGAGATATAGAGATGAGAGAGATATAGAGAGATAGAGATAGAGATGAGAGAGATAGAGATAGAGATGAGAGAGATAGAGATGAGAGATATAGAGATGAGAGATATAGAGATGAGAGAGATATAGAGAGATAGAGATAGAGATGAGAGAGATAGAGAGATAGAGATAGAGATGAGAGAGATATAGAGATGAGAGATATAGAGATAGAGATAGAGATGAGAGAGATAGAGAGATAGAGATAGAGATGAGAGAGATAGAGAGATAGAGATAGAGATGAGAGATATAGAGATGAGAGAGATATAGAGAGATAGAGATAGAGATGAGAGAGATAGAGAGATAGAGATAGAGATGAGAGAGATATAGAGATGAGAGATATAGAGATAGAGATAGAGATGAGAGAGATAGAGAGATAGAGATAGAGATGAGAGAGATATAGAGATGAGAGATATAGAGATGAGAGATATAGAGATGAGAGAGATATAGAGAGATAGAGATAGAGATGAGAGAGATAGAGATAGAGATGAGAGAGATAGAGATAGAGATGAGAGAGATAGAGATGAGAGATATAGAGATGAGAGATATAGAGATGAGAGAGATATAGAGAGATAGAGATAGAGATGAGAGAGATAGAGATAGAGATGAGAGAGATAGAGAGATAGAGATAGAGATGAGAGAGATATAGAGATGAGAGAGATAAAGATAGAGAGATAGAGATGAGAGAGATAGAGATGAGAGATATAGAGATGAGAGATATAGAGATGAGAGAGATAGAGATGAGAGAGATATAGAGAGATAGAGATAGAGATGAGAGAGATAGAGATAGAGATGAGAGAGATAGAGAGATAGAGATAGAGATGAGAGAGATATAGAGATGAGAGAGATAAAGATAGAGAGATAGAGATGAGAGAGATAGAGATGAGAGATATAGAGATGAGAGATATAGAGATGAGAGAGATAGAGATGAGAGAGATATAGAGAGATAGAGATAGAGATGAGAGAGATAGAGATAGAGATGAGAGAGATAGAGAGATAGAGAGATAGAGATAGAGATGAGAGAGATATAGAGATGAGAGAGATAAAGATAGAGAGATAGAGATGAGAGAGATAGAGATATAGAGATAGAGATGAGAGAGAGATAGAGAGATAGAGATGAGAGAGAGATAGAGAGATAGAGATAGAGATGAGAGATTCAATAAGAGAGAAGAGGGAGGAAGAGACCGATCATCATGATATGAAAGGGATAGACTCAAATCAATGTGGGCGAGAAAGAGAGAGAGAGAGAGAGGAAAGGGAACTAAGGGATCAATCATCCAATATCTTTTGTTCAATTTTTTGTCATGATTGTGTTCCTTGCTTTTAACTTCATTTATCTTCAAAGTACCTAGTGCAACTTTCATGACAAAATAGTTCATATTGGATCATGTGAGGGATGTTTATCAGCATAACATTTGCTAAGTACATGTACCTTGTAACTTTTCTTGTGAGATAAGGTAATTTCCGGAATTAACCGTTTTCATTTCCCCCTCTTTCTTTCTTTCTCTCCCCCTCTCTCTCTCTCTCTCTTGCTATATCCCCCTCTCTCCCCCTCTCTTTTTCTCTCTATCTCTCTATTTCTCTCTCCCTCTCTCCCTCTCTACATCTCTCTCTTTCTCTCTCCCCCTCTATCTCTCTTTCTCTCTCTATTTCTCTCTCCCCATCTCTCCCTCTCTCTCTCTGTTTCTTTCACTTCTATGGCCTTCAGTCTGCCTGGGTTGGTACGATGAAAGGAGAGCTGCCCAACATTGATGGACTGAACGAAGAGGAAGAGGAGGAAGAAGAAGAAGAAGAGGAGGAGGAGGAGGTGGAGGTTAAAAAGGCAGCTAGCAAACCAAAGTAAGTCTATCATACCATTCCCCTGTTTCACAAAACTTGGTATCAATAACAAGTTCAGATAATTGTTATAAGCTACTGAAATCCTTGCATTCGATTGGCTGTGAGCAAATTTTTTCATAGATCTGTGGCAGCTGTTATTGATAACAGGTTTTATGAAACTGGGCCCGGATTCATGCTATTGCCCTTGAACTCTCACACTCTCAAACTCAGGCATCAAGGGACATATTGTCCATTGTACTTGAGCATTCACTTTCCCAAGCTTTTACAGATAGTTTGGACATCAAAGGGATATATTAAGTACAGATAATGACCGCTTTGAGGGGCACAGTTAAAACTATTGACCAGGGTAATCTTGAAACCCTACTGTGACCCGAAAATATGTAGTCAATATTTGTTTCATATACCACATCCCCCCAGTGTCAAGTTTTGAATTAATCGCAACTGTATACTTAAGAGATGGGAGTTGCAATTGATTGAAATCAATCACAACTTTTTATAAGACAAGACCTAGGAATTTTTGCTTGCAATAACGTGATAATTGCACACTATATATTCGTACATGTACAGTACATTCTAACAGATTTCAAAAAAAGGGCCCAGTCTAAAAAGCTCCCTGCATTAGTTTTCCCACAATCAGATTCCTGCTTTCAACACAAAGATTATGGTTGATCATGTGTTTCTATACTTTGTATATACATGTAGCAAGCATCTGAAAATAAATTCAATTCAAGTCAATATTTGGAATTTAACATATTTACATTATATTAATACTTGCCATGAGATCATACAAAATGTGAATTACACTGTAATGCATATTGCGTTAAATATATTTTGTTATGACAGTTGCAAGTGCATGCATATTATTGGTATTAAAAATCTATATACATGTAAAGCAAAATATTGTTTGATGAGGCTAAAAAAACAATATGCATATTATGTCATAACATTGAAAAAGGCTTTCTAGATGATTTAATCACAATGTGGAGCAACAGGATATGAAATGCTGAAACGGAAGGCTCAAGATTGAGGTACTTGGAGAGACACTTGAAGTAGAATTCTGATTGGGTCACTGAACCTGTCATAAACTGACAAATCATTATTGATGATTGAAATATAAGAAAGTGGTGCAATTCATTAAAAGAGTTTCTTTGTTTTGTCTCCAGAGCCCAGGCTAAAACTGGCAGTCGCTTTGGCATGTTCAACATGTTCCGTGGTCTGGTTGGCTCCAAAACCCTGGACAAGGAGACTATGGCTCCAGTGCTGGATAAGATGAGAGATCATCTGACAGGTAAGGTCCCATTAAAGGGATTAGGTATCTTTGTCTCAGATTCTAAACAAAATCCTTGATTTAGCTCATGCTGCAATCATAATTATAATCCTTTAGGTCAGTCAGGAATCCAATGACTTTTACAAGCCGATCGCTTGTTTGATTATCAAGATATTTATGATTGGAATTCAAAATTTCAAAAAACATTTTCCCAATGGTTTTTATAACATTAATGAGTATGGTAAAACTGGTCAGTCTAAGATTTTACTCTTTTGAGGCGCTTCATGATCATTTTGAAGCGCAATTAATTTTGTTAGGGCTTCAATATTATACCATATCACAGACGCTGATAGCACGTAGGGCCATGCATCTCAGATTTGGTATTGTTAAACAATGCCTTTAAAGGTAAAGACCAGTTATGGTCATGCGATTGCATTGTGAAAGAAACGTTGTGGAATCGATCAGAAGAGGTTGATCATCTAGCATATAAGTATTGGTGTGTACTGCAAGGTTCTGGAATCATCAAAATGATAAGAAATTTGGCCCAGTCTTCGTAAAGTTACAAGCACTGTACACAGAAAGATGTATATGGGACTATACGCACACGTGTGCGACACGTGCGTTTATCTCTCACAGACCATGTAGATAAACTAATTTACCAAATATATCAATTAGTAGGCGGTTTCCCGGCAAAATTGTTATCACCATGTATTAGTCAAAACATATTCTTTCACATGATTGGTAATAAGAGCTTCCATTTCATTTTTTGGAATTGGGGCATTTCCAATCTGGTCTTTACCTTTAACAGTATACCATCTCAAATAAGAAAAAATACAAAGACAAAAAAGAAGCACCAAACTGGAGGAGACATTTCAAAATGATTAGCTGCCAATCGTTCCTATTTGAAAGGAATGATTCTTATTTCTTTGTATCCAAACTATTGTTTTGAACCCTAGATTCCTCTCTTTTTCTGAAATATTCTGTGGGAAAAGTATACAAAATAGACTGTATTACTCATTTAGCCTTGAGAGATTCTTTTCTTTTGCTGTGAAAAGTTGTCAGGAATGGCCTCTATATCATCTCTCAAAAGAAAAGTACCAGGCTAGTAAAACAAACCAAACCGAACCAGACCATATAGTGTGTTTTGTGTTTTTATTTCAGCTAAGAATGTTGCACGGGACATAGCTGAGAAGCTGTGTGAGTCTGTGGCCACCAAGCTGGAAGGCAAAGTCCTAGGAACGTTTGGAAGTAAGTTGGCCTACAAGAATCACAAAGTAAAGCTCTTACAGAGCTGCCAACCATTACGTTTTCACCGGATATATTCCCTTTTTCATAAACTACGTTATTTTAATTGTGATCGTGAACCCACGACCTTTGCATTTCAAGTTCAAGTTCAAGCCCAAGTTTTATTTCCACATCTGATTTAAAAAAAACACAACTACAATTTATATGCATATATACAATAACAAACGTTAAAATTAAAAATCTTCAATTTAAATCATAATGGGGTGGGAAAACACAGAGGCCAATGGCCTATTGAGGTTATTCCCAAAGATAATAAAATTTATATAAAAAGTTTCTTAAATGCACTAAAAACGAGATTGAAATACAAAGATGAAAATAACACATAACATCAATATATAGAAATAAACCAGACAAATCCATTTATGTAAAAATAATCCTAGTTATATATTCATTTACTAGATATTTCTTAAGCTTTCTTTTGAAAATTTTCAGTTGAGTGATTTCCAGTCGAGTGATTAAATAATATGTGAATCAATAACAGACTCATGGTGTTACATATTGATGTTTACCAGGAGTCACATCCGTTGTCAAGGAAACCCTCCAAGAGTCCTTGGTTCAGATCCTGTCGCCACGACGACGCGTAGACATCCTGCGAGACGCCCTGGAGGCCAAGGCCCGTAACAAGCCCTTCTCCATCACGTTCTGTGGGGTGAACGGTGTCGGCAAGTCCACTAATCTAGCCAAGGTAATTACCATGAGATTATTATATATTCAAGGCTGATTAACTGTCCCTCGGATAGGACGTTTAATGGTGGCCCCGTGTTCAGGAGAGTCACCACCCTTGCACATTAAGAACCCACTGCACTATTCGTATAAGAGTACCCCAATCAGGCCGAGTATATATGGCATCTGCAAGAATCTTCAGTATGGAACGAGGCAGATTATCTTGAAGAAGAAGAAGAAAATTATGCGTAGTTTACCCCTTACAACATATGCCCTTTTTTCCATTTATTCTAATGAAATTTGCAATTACGTCAGGCTTGAAATGGCTTGGGGAAAATTGTAACTCATAATTTGAGAAATTTAGGCTCGTTCAGATATGGCGCACTAAACCGCAACAAAAAAGCTTCCACGATTTGTTTACTTGTAAATGAATGGAAACTGCGCTAAACAAAGATCCTGCGCGTGATCCCTGAGCTCTTTGTTATAAGATACAGAGATGTGACTAAACCTGATTATATCTCGGCTTGAGCCTATGGAAAATATATGTTATATGAGAATAAAAGCTCTCTCTCTCTTTCTGTCTCTCTCTCACTCACTCAATGTTTGTCTGACCCTGTCTCTGTCTGTCTCTCTCACTCTCTCTCCCTTCCTCCCTTCCCCCCCCCTCTCTCTCTCTCTCTCTCACTCAATGTTTGTCCGACTCTGTCTCACTCTCAATCTCTGTCTTTCTTTCTTTCTCTCTCACTCTCTCCATTCCTCCCTTTTCCTCTCTCTCTCTCTCTCTCTCCATCCCTCCCTTTCGATTGATTCCAACATGCTAATGATCTGATTTTTTTCGCCTGTCTGGACTAGATCTGTTTCTGGCTGATTGAGAACGGTTTCCGCGTCCTGATCGCCGCCTGCGACACCTTCCGGGCCGGCGCGGTGGAGCAGCTACGCACCCACGAGCGCCATCTCAACGCCCTTCACCCCGCTGAGAAGCACGGTGGTCAAGCCCCCGTTCAGCTCTACGAGAAGGGGTACGGGAAGGACGCAGCGGGAATCGCTATGGAGGCCGTCAAATTTGGTGAGTAGGGATGTGTTGATGTGTTCACGCCTACTGCATATCCACAGCCTTTAGCGACGAAAAACTTTTGTTTACTAGACCTGTCACTAATATACAGTGTATTTGGATTCATGCATGTTTTACTCATGAAGTCCTCGTTAATGATTATTCCATTATCCAGCTCTACATTATGACATCTCTATCGATGGAATCCACTTTGCATTCATTAGTTGTTACTATGTCAGGCAAGCCTCTGGCAATTTTACTCAGCTATCAAGATAAGTGTGTATTCATAGAATTAGTAAGCATGTGTATTGTGTTACCAAAATGTAATCTAGTATTAAAAGGTGTGGTTATAACAGGGAGGGCCAAGAGTTTCAAGTGTGACGGACATGAGCGCTGTACAGGAACTTACTATTATTGTTGATTATCATTATTGTGATTATTAATGTTAATTGTTGTTAACATTTTAACATTTATTATTTGTAATGTTATCATTATTATTATTGTTGTTGTTGTTATTTTCTTCTCCTTCTTCTTCTTTTTAATCTTCTAATTTGTCTTCTTCTTCTTCTTCTTCTTCTTCATTTTAATCTTCTAATTTGTCTTCTTCTTCTTCTTCTTCTTCTTTTTAATCTTCTAATTTGTCTTCTTCTACTTCTTCTTCTTCTTCTTCTTCTTTTTCTTCCTCTTTTTAATCTTCTAATTTGTCTTCTTCTTCTTCTTCTTCTTCTTCTTCTTCTAATTTGTCTTCTTCTTCTACTTCTTCTTCTTCTTCTTCTTCTTCTTCTTCTTCTTTTTAATCTTCTAATTTGTCTTCTTCTTCTACTTCTTCTTCTTCTTCTTCTTCTTCTTCTTCTTCTTCTTCTTCTTCTTCTTCCTCTTCTTCTTCTTCTTCTTCTTCTTCTTCTTCTTCTTCTTTTTAATCTTCTAATTTGTCTTCTTCTTCTACTTCTTCTTCTTCTTCTTCTTCTTCTTCTTCTTCTTCTTCTTCTTCTTCTTCTTCCTCTTCTTCTTCTTCTTCTTCTTCTTCTTCTTCTTCTTCTTTTTAATCTTCTAATTTGTCTTCTACTTCTTCTTCTTCTTCTTCTTCTTCTTCTTCTTCTTCTTCTTCTTCCTCTTCCTCTTCCTCTTCCTCTTCCTCTTCCTCTTCCTCTTCCTCTTCCTCTTCTTCTTCTTCTTCTTCTTCCTCTTCCTCTTCTTCTTCAACTTCTTCTTCTTCTTCTTCTTCTTCTTCTTCTTCTTCTTCTTCTTCTTCTTCTTTTTAATCTTCTAATTTGTCTTCTTCTTCTACTTCTTCTTCTTCTTCTTCTTTTTCCTCTTCTTCTTCTTCTTCCTCTTCCTCTCCTCCTCCTCCTCCTCCTCCTCCTCCTCCTCCTCCAATCAATTAATTTCCTGTAGCCCGAGACTATCGCTTTGATGTGGTGCTGATAGACACAGCTGGTCGAATGCAGGACAACGAGCCCCTTATGAGGGCGCTCTCCAAGGTTAGCTTTTATAATAATCTCTACTCCTGGGAGGTGTTTCACAAAACCTGTCATCAGTGACAAATGACAGTTTGTGTTATAAGCTACTGAAATCCTTGCTTCTGATTGGTTATCAACAGATTTGTCACTGATTTGTGTCATTTGTCATTGAAAAAAGGCTTTGTGAAACTGCTCCCTGGGCCCTGTAATATGAAAATTGACCTACACTCAATCGTTAATATCTATTGTATCTCCAATTTTGCTGCAATTTGTATGCTTTATCTTATCTGTACCCAACCATGTTTTTTTTAAATCTTTATTTAATAAATGTATTTGCATAACATTGTATAACTTAGATTTATTATAGACCACATTTGTTTGATGGTGCTGAGAAAAAGGTCATGGATTTTAAAAGTATTACGTTGAAAGAAACATGGAAAATTCATTGAATTTCATATTCTAGGAAGCGCAAAAACCTTGAATAACTAATTTTCCTATTGCCTTTCTTGTTATCTAGTTGATCAAGGTGAATCGTCCAGACCTGGTGCTGTTTGTTGGAGAGGCTCTGGTAGGGAATGAGGCTGTGGATCAGCTCACCAAGTTCAACCACGCCCTGGCCGATTTCTCCGACTCTGATGACCCCCGTCTCATCGATGGAATAGTCCTCACCAAGTTTGACACCATTGATGACAAGGTTTGTACCGGGTCATTCCATTATAAGGGGGTATGGATGATATTCAAGACCATGATAATTTTTAATATGGAGAAGGAGATGGAATGGTCATGTGGTTAGGAGAGAAAAAAGCCATTGCAGACCTGCCAACTACTACAAGTTTGCCGTATTTTGTATGATTTTTTAATGAAAATACGACGGTACAATTTTTTTCCTATAAACTATGATTTTCCAAAATTGTAGTCAGCCAACTCTGATTGACGGTTGTCATCATTTTCTTTTCTTGTCTCTTTTGCATGCGATCTCTCTTTCGCCTAATTCTGTACGTACATGTGTGTTCCATAGAGATGTATACTTCTCTGTAGTTTTTAGTATGCGTAAGGATCGAACTTAAACAAAACATTGATATCCGTTGATCAACATCCATATAGACCACTACCCTGTTTTTTTTCTTTTCCACCCACCAGGTTGGAGCGGCCATCTCTATGACCTACACCACCGGTCAGCCCATCGTCTTCGTCGGGACTGGACAGACCTACCGCGACCTCCGCAACCTCAACGTCCAGGCCGTGGTTAACGCTCTCCTCAAGGCCTAGGCTGGACGTCTACTGGTCACGGTCAACTCCCTGGGGGTGTTTCACAAAGATCCCAAGTCAAACTTAACTCTCAGTTGAACTAATAAACATTATGGAGAGCCATTTGTAACCTTAAAATAAAATATATTCAAAAGCAAAAATTCAAGTATTTTAGACTTTTCATGAATTCCAGATCAAGAACGAGAAATCTCCTTGATAATAGAAAATATGAAGGATTTGAATCAACATTTTATGCCTTTTAAAATAACTTTTATAAAATATTTTCAAAGATGCTAACGGCTTTCCATAATTGTGAAACACCCCCCTGGGCATTTCCCAAAATTAAGTGATTAAAGATAACGTTAAGTTCAGGTCCAAAAGGCATATTATGGGTCTTCTTCTTCTTGTCAATGGATTTGAACTTGTTTTGTGAGATTCTAAATATAAACCTCTTTGTTTGATTGTTCTTAAGAAAGGCAATAAATTCCTTGTTTTCCATGGCCATTGTATCAAATCAAAATCAAATCATTCAACATTAATTATTATCATGTAATAAAGGAAAGTTTCTTTCCATGAGGAATTAGTTACTTAAAATACTTGAGTGCTGTAATGGCAGCCGTGCTAAAGACGTGTAATAATAATGGAGTGCCAAAAGTGGTAATGTGCCAGACACGAGCGCTTTACAAGACTCCACTATTATTATTAATATTATTATTATTAAGTGACCCGAACATGTGTAGATGCAAGGAAAACACAACACATCAAATACCTTTCTGGATAGATTAATGGATTGATCCTTTTTATGCTTCCGTGACAACTGTTGCAGGCTTTATTTCATTGAAGAGCTTGGTCTACGGTAAGGGTTAGGGTTACGACACCATGTCGCAGTTCACTATGTTGACGTGAAATTCGAAAAGCCCTTCATGACCATGGATGAATTGTTGCTGGGGCAGTACTAGACCGGCTTTACACAAATATTCAAATTTTACACATGTTTTTCAAACAAAGGTTGTACTTGACAACCTGATAGCTTGCCCAAGGCTAGCCCAACATAGCAACATATAATGTATGCCAACTGGATTCCAAGTATTGTAGTTCATTAATTATTAACAGGTTAATGGAATACCTCGTCACGAGGTTCTCAGAAAAGAAACATCCATTATGAAAATGTTAGTTAACCGGTCTATGGAGCGTGTTTCATGCCACTGAAATTATATTATGTCATTCCAGTTCAGTGAGTTCCCTTTTTACGAAACTGACCCCAATCAAAATATCCATTGTTAAGATATTTTGGCCATGGACTGCAAGCAATTGAAGTGAAAGCTATTGCCATTATGTAGATGCAATATTACAATCTATTACATTCATTAAATTAAAGTATAGCGTTGGAGCAAATTATATATTTTTTATTGGAGGTGTGAGGAAGTGAGAAATGCTCTTACTCCGCATAGAGCATAAAGGTTACATGTCTGTGTTAATGTTTTTCTTTTTCTTGGGTATTGAATTTGGAAGAAGAAAAAACAAAAATCTTTTTTGTTATCTTTTTTTCTTTTCTTTTTATCATCCTCTCTTCATGAACCATTTCCCAATCCCCATTTCTATTTCTCACTTTGTTGTTCAAAATTTATTTTATGAGGAAAGGGTTGAGGGGGGGGGGGGCAGAGGGAGATGGTGGGCATCATTATCACAATGACAATAATGATAGATGTAAGGTAGTTGAAGTTTTGTCTAAACCATGAATCCCCCCCCCCACCTCCATTTTTCTCTTCATTTTGAACGTGCCCTAATTACAAATCAGGGCATTTTGTTTGACTGTTCAGGGTTGGTATTCAGATTTGTTTGTTCATTTCTTTTTTTATGATTTCCATTAACTTAAGTGAATGTACTATCTCCTGGGTAAAAAAATTGTGTGTTCCGTTTTTTTTTGGGGGGGGGGGGGGGGGTGTCTAAAAGTAAATGCACTTGTCTTTATTTTGTCATTTGTCATTTTATATCTATTTAGATAATTAATAATCAATGATTATAAATGTAATGCCAAAAGCTGATTCTTTTTGTAATACAGTTATGTATCTTATTTATTGATTGATTAATCAATTCATTGGAATACCAATTCGTTCATTTATTCATTTTTTGTTGTGTATTTATTTATGTGTTTTATTATTGTCATTTTTTTCTGTAGATACATGTATATCAATTTTATAGAATTACAGATCCAGCGATTATGGATAGAGCTGTTATGATAATTTACATTTCTTTTGAAGAAATAGGACCAAACGTTGTTAAATTATAAAATTGGCTATTTGGAATCGACTTTAACATGACAAAAAGAGGAATATTGATATTACTTAACTGTTGATTATTGCAAAACTTGTGAAAAGTTTGGAATAAAATAGATCTCTCTCTCTCTCTATCTCGATCTACCCCCCTCTCTATTTCTCTCCCTCCCTCTCTGTCTCTCTCTCTCTCTCTACCCATCTGATGAGAGTATAGAGATCTTGCTTATTGTGTTATTGGAAAGGACTTAGTCCACAAATTAATTATGAACAAGGTACATATAATAATTTATGAAAAGCTTGTACTTTATCCAACTTCTCATATTGGTTTTTGTCTCATATATATTTAATGTTACATTTGCTTCTTTTTTCTTCATTTTCATCTCTTTTCAGTTTATAATTGTTTTCCAATTTAGTTGAGCTCTGTATTTTCCTCTCTGTTTTGTCATTTAACGGATGCACTTTAATGTTACATTTTTTACTAATAGGATTATTTTCCATATAAAGCTTGGTCTTTGTTTTCCTATCTATACAGCTGATAGTCCTTTGCATGTTGCACTGTTATGGTTTATTTCCCCCTAATAGAGAAGATAATACCACTCAAGGTATAAAAGGTCAAAGATGAACATTCAACTGATGATATTCCTTTTTTTGTTTTTCTTTTTATGTTTGTTAATGTATCAATTGAAATGATGATGTAGACAGAAAAGGAGAATAAAACATTATTGATATGCAACTTATGGACATCTAAGGAAAGCTTATTATTGAACATGGGGGCTGTTTCACAAAGACTAAGATTAACTTTAAGTTGGACTGAACTATGGCAGACCGTTCATGCCACTGTTTGCTCTCACCATTATGATTTTTACATAATGGTTTTTCCTTCGATAATGAATTAGTCAAAAAATGTAAATTCTGTAGATTTGTGACCATGATTTGTACGTACCTTGAGAGACCAATGCCAGTAAATGGTGCGAGCAACAGTGGCATGAACAGCCTGCCATAGTTAAGTCCAACTTAAAGTCAATCTTAGTCTTTGTGAAACACCCCCATGGTGTGGATTGATTCACTTTGGTGTTTATGTCTGAAGAGAGTGACCGAGAGTTGACCATTTTTACCCCCTAAAATAGTGATTATGAAAAGAATAAGTCAAACACATGATTGAATGAAGAAACAGAGCCGTATTGAATGAACGAACGAATGAATGGATAAGTATTCAATTAATAAATCAGTAAATAAAATAAACGGATGATTCAATATCAACAAATGAGTATTGAGACAAACGATGTACATAACGAAAAAAAGGAAATTGAATCAGGAATATATCTAAATATATAAATATGTGTCAGTTAATCAATAAATGTATCAAAGAATTAATAAATAAATAGATATCATCATTAAATTAATAATTTACGTAATAGCCCTCATTGATCTGTGAATGTGAGCAGCATATCAAGATAATACAAGTTTTAATTTGTTGAATTTGAAGTTTATTCAATTGTTCCATATTTATATGAATAAAACCAATCTGGCCGAGAACCTAATATCAATTTGTCTTAAAATTGGTATTGTTTCAGGCTTGCACAATATTCTTACATAAAGTATTTTTATTAATTCTTATCAGTTTTCCGGTAATCACAACAACAACAAAATTGGGTTTGATTTGGGAAATGAAACCTCGACCTAGAATTGCAGAGCTGCCCTCTACGTTTGAAATACCACGTTATCATCGTGTTTAAAATGGCAGACAAGAAAGTAATAAAAATGGGCAATGCAAAAAAGATGTCTCATGAACAAATTGTGGCTGGCTTCAACCAATTGAGGCAAGATCAGAGAGCACTTGTTTCCAAGATTGCAGAGCTAGACTCCGATCAAAATGAACACAGGTAACTAATTATTGATTTGGTCGTACATATCGAAAGTCAATGACGCCCCAGTGAGCACTGGGAAGAGTTATTCGTGACCGTTTCGCTAATGCATCGCCCTCCCGAAGCGCCAGCGGTTGCTTGCCATCCTTCCCCGATAGGGGGCCGTGAGTGTGACTGAGTGTGTGGATCTGAATCTGAAAATGATAATGCTCATGCTCAACACACTTGTGATGGAGGAAAACGAGTTGGACTGGGCGTGTGCATGAAACAATAAAATAATACTATTGTTTGAGTCTATATTGGAAATACTGTTGGCAGTTGGAGTCAATACGCATTACTTTAGCATTGACTCTCTATGACCAGTAGGGGCGCTGGTCGGTGTCTGGTCAGGTCGCCCCCGAGCCGGTCGCCTCCTATACACAGTCGCCTCCTGTACGCAGTCGCCTCCTAACGTAGTCGCCCCCCAAATTGTGTGGTCGAGTCGCCTCCTATACACAGTCGCCTCCTATACACAGTCGCCTCCTATACACAGTCGCCTCCTAAACACAGTCGCCCCCTAGGCAGTGCGCTAGTGCAGCGGTCAGAATCAGGCTATTTATGCTATTTATATGTTTGTAAATATAAGAGAAAGTTTCATTCTTTCTGTTATATTGTTGTCCACCTTCTTCAAGATAACTCTTTTGTGCTTAAGTATAATTTAATAAACGTTTCATTTTATTTTGATGCAACAGAGATTTACATTCAAAAGTTTATTTGTTATAATATAAGTATTGTATACAGTAATATTCTTCTCATTTCGACATTATCAGCCGCTTGTTCTCTATTTCGTTCCCTAAACTAAATATAAGGTATAATTATGTGAGAGGGGGGGGGGGGTAGAAATTTGGACGTAGCCTGTATACTGTATTTATATTTGTCTCTCCGATCACCCCCCCCCCCCCTCCCCCAGTGGCTCTGAATTTGTTCTTTAGTTAGTCTCTGTTGGTTTGATCATATCTTTTCGCTAAAGTATAATGTTCGACGTATAACATCAGGAATATGTTATGATAATTAATCTCAAGGAAGGGATGATGCCCGGCATACAAGCAAATGGCGGAATAGACAACATTATGAAAGATGAAGATGGACATAGACAGAGAAAGGGAGAGAGAAGGGGAGGAGGGTGGCGGGTAGATAGAAAATTGGACGCAGTCTGTACTGTATTTATTATTATGATATTTTTCTCACCCGACTCCCCCCCCCCCCCCCCAGCTCCGATTTTGTTTTTTCTCTTTTTTTGTTTTTTTATAATAATGTCCGACGTATATATACCGTCAATGAAGCATAATAAACATTTTTGTTTAGATATCAGTTTGATGCAACAGAGATTTACATTCAAAAGTTTTACTGTTTATAATATTACAGTAATATTCTTTATGCTATTTATAAATTATGTTTGTAAATAAAAGAGAAAGTTTCATTCTTTCTCTTTTTATGTTGTCCACCTTCTTCTAGATAACTATTTTGTGCTCAAGTATAATTTAATAAACGTTTCATTTTATTTTGATGCAACAGAGATTTACATTCAAAAGTTTATTTGTTATAATATAAGTATTGTATACAGTAATATTCTTCTCATTTCGACATTATCAGCCGCTTGTTCTCTATTTCGTTCCTAAACTACATATAAGGTATAATTATGTGAGAGGGGGGGGGGTAGAAATTTGGACGTAGCCTGTATACTGTATTTATATTTGTCTCTCCGATCACCCCCCCCCCCCTCCCCCAGTGGCTCTGAATTTGTTCTTTAGTTAGTCTCTGTTGGTTTGATCATATCTTTTCGCTAAAGTATAATGTTCGACGTATAACATCAGGAATATGTTATGATAATTAATCTCAAGGAAGGGATGATGCCCGGCATACAAGCAAATGGCGGAATAGACAACATTATGAAAGATGAAGATGGACATAGACAGAGAAAGGGAGAGAGAAGGGGAGGAGGGTGGCGGGTAGATAGAAAATTGGACGCAGTCTGTACTGTATTTATTATTATGATATTTTTCTCACCGACTCCCCCCCCCCCCCCCCCCCCCAGCTCCGATTTTGTTTTTCTCTTTTTTTTGTTTTTTTATAATAATGTCCGACGTATATATACCGTCAATGAAGCATAATAAACATTTTTTGTTTAGATATCAGTTTGATGCAACAGAGATTTACATTCAAAAGTTTTACTGTTTATAATATTACAGTAATATTCTTTATGCTATTTATAAATTATGTTTGTAAATAAAAGAGGGAAAGTTTCATTCTTTCTCTTTT